>CALNHX010011142.1:0-34538 GCA_940337035.1 Agriotes lineatus
CGACCCGCGCAAGCTTTTGTTTAGCATGAGATCTTGTTCTGTCGCAAGATCAACACTTGTTGCTTCCTTTCGGGTTGTCGTTTTTCTCGAAGCATAATGAGGTTAGCTCCTATTGGTCTGCGTGGCATTTAAATTTTGAGAATCCTAAAGTGCAACTGAAGAAAAGTCGCCTCGCAATCCGTGGGTTTAGAATGCTGGAAGCAGATATGAGGCAATGTTGATGGTTTTTCATTGAGGAGATTTGTTAGCTTTCGACGCGGATTTAGTTGAGTTGAAACCTTTCAATTATCGAAATAGGCAGAACTCTGGTAAGAGGATGTTTCGATTACTGAAGTGTAGTCTAACAATGCTTTTCACTGTAGGCTTTTTCGGTTGACCTACTTTTTGGTGTTACCTATAAAATACGTAATTACTGTGGATGTTCTGAAAGATCATCCGGCTGATTCCAATGGCTGGGATTCGTTTAAGCTATTCTGTTAGATGGAATTATGGTTGAAGTTGCGTTTGGAGCGGTTTGTGATTGAAAGGGAACTGTTTGTGAGTTATTCACCAAACTGATCTTTATGACAGTTACTTTCGGCTGTAATTTGGTCAGCACACTATGTATTTAATTCCGATATGTTTTAGTAGTAGTAATATAAAGTGTAATTCAATTTAATCGTAGTACGATTTCGTATTTGCCTTTGAAGATTAAGTACGGCTATCGTTACAACGTGGACATTAATCCAATCTACTTTATTTTGGATGTATGGATCTAGATTTTGTACAAATTCAAACTCCGGCTTCAAGTGGTATAAATCCTGACTTTACCTTGTAAAATTATAGTGGTCTGATCAAATTGGTTGTAGTATATTGTATAACTAGCTGAAACCCCGCGGCATATGCCGCATTTAAAATGTACGACGAATTTAATAACTTTTGTTGCACTAAAGAAAGTTTTAAAAGCACGCTAGAGATTGGCAGAAAGGAAAAGTTCCAAAAATATTTTTTCAAATGGAAAGTCTCTGGAAAGGAAACGCTCGCCTCTGGAAGGCGTCCTAATTAATACGACGTTGTTGGAACGCAGTAAAAAAATTATGGAAAGAATTGTTATACAAGTTAAGAAAAGTGAGAGTTTTCCAGTGAATGTAAAAGTTTTACGTGAGCATGGAAGAATGACGTTGTAGCCCACGGCACATGCCGCATTTAAAGTTTTGGGCGTTAGATAGATATACTTTGTTTGTGACATTACAAAAAAAAAATCTTTTACACACGTCTACTATGGCAAATGCTATACCAAATAGATACAATATATACAGTTCACATTTAATTATATATTGCTATGATTATAGACTTATGTTCGTTTAATAATATGGTTTTAACTACAAAAACTACAAAAACATATTTTGATGTCATTCCTTTCCAAATTACTTATCAACCTTGAATTTTTAAAATAGGTCGCATTATCCGCTAATATCCTCTTTGGTTTCCCCACTTCTTGTTGAAAATATTCAATTGATCTAATAACATGTTTCGTATTGCAACTTTTTGTCGGATATAATTTTACAAATTTTGAAAACGCATCTACCATAATTAAAATGTGTTTGTACCCATATTGTCCTGTCACTAAATTACTTAAGTAATCAATAGCTACCAATTCCATTGGTTCAGTTACTCTGATACTTTTAACAATGTTTTGGTTTTTAAAGTTTCTCTCTTTGACAATTTGACAAATGTGACAGGTTTGTATTAATTGTTTAATTAATCTAAGATCATTTTTTCTATAAAAGCATTCTCGAAACATCAACCACGTTTTCCTTGCTCCACAATGTCCAAATATTACATGTATTTCCTCACAACTTCTAACATGTCTTCCCTACTTAAAACCATCAACTCCTTATTTTCAACGTCTTTTACTAACAAATCCTCTTTAATTTTGTACCCTTTATAATTATTCCCTTGACTTTGCAAAACTAAATTTCTTAACTCTTGTATTTCCTCTAACATCTGTTTGTTTAAAATTTCTTGTCTTGATAACCTTCCTTCCTGATAAATTTTTTCAATACCAATTAAAATTTGTTTTGGTTTTTCATAACTCGGTGTGTCTTTTCTACTTAAAAAATCAGCAACTACGTTTAATTTTCCTGGTCTATGCTTAATTTCAAATTCATATTGTTGCAAGTATAAAGCCCATCTATACAACCTGTCATTGTGAAAAGTTTTATTCTTAAGAACGATATTGCAGAATTATCTGTTTCAATGTCAAATTTATTACCAGTTAAATAAAATTTTAGTTTATTAACTGCGAAAATTATTGCCAACATCTCCTTCTCCGCTATTGTGTATCTGATTTCATAACCTTTCAAAATCCTTGAAATAAAACATATAGGTGCTTCTATCCCATTTTGTATTTGTATTAGCTCAGCTGCGATTGCTTGGTCAGAAGCGTCAGTACGAAGTACAAATTTTTCTTTAAAATTAGGATATTTTAACAATAGCCCTTCATGAAACCTCTGTTTGATTGTATTCAATGCTGCTTCACGTTCTTCGTTCCATGCCCATTTTGTATCTTTTCTTAATAACTGTACCAAAGGTAACGTTAATTCTGAATAATTATTAATGAATCTTTTATAATAGTTAAAAACACCTAACAGACCTCTTAACTTCTTCAAATTCTTTGGACGAGGCAAATTCTTAATTTCTTCGATACGTTTCTCATTTATTGTAACTCCATTTTTACTGATCTCATAACCTAAGTACGTTACATTTTCATTAACCTTGATTAATTTATTATGTAAACGTCTATATTTTCTAAAATTATTTCTTCCTTTATTAAAGAGGCCATTGCTCCACTATCAATTAATGCTAAATATTCATTATTATTTAAAATAACTTTTAAAAATGGTAATGTTGAAATTTGGCTATCTTCTTCTTCCTCTTCTAATAAAAATTGTCCATTATTCTCCAAACTAGTGTTGATAAACGTATGGTTCTTAACTAAATTAATTAAAATTGAAGTTTTTTTTTATCTTCTTAGGAATCTTCATAAACCTCATCCTCTTGCTTCCGGTCTTCTTCCCTCGGTCTTCCTCTATCATATTCTGTTCTATACACTGTATTAATGTACTGTCTGTTAGGGTATTTGTTCTTGTTATCATCTTGATTTGATTTCTGATTATTCTTTTCGTCGATCATTTGTTGATATCTTCTCCGTTCATTGCCATTATAATATCTGTCATTAACATTCCTTTGGTAATTGTTTCTATTTTGGTAGCTTCTCCATCTATCATAATTCCTGTTGTATCCATTATTATTAAAATTCCTCTCACCTTGTCTGTAATTATTAAAATTATTTTGGCCTAAATTATGTTGATTTTGTTGTATTTCCTCGAATTTTCTTTTACTAGAATTTGGAAAATTCGAAACTTCTCTTCTGTAATTACTTCTATGATTTATAATTGCCATATCATAATTTCGAACTATCTCTAAAAAGTCCCTAATGGTTTTTATATTTTGTACTGCAACAGCTCTCGTAATCTCCTCCTCTAAATGTCTTGATAAATGTTGAACTATTTCTTCTTCGGATAATTTTGGAGTAAGATGTTGTGCTTTGTTAAATTTATTAATGACATATATTTCCCGTGTACTACCTCTTTCCATGTACCTTCCAGTTGTTAACTGTGTTCTTACTCGCGCCTGATGTGCATTACTCCAATATTGTTCTATGAATAATTTTCTAAACTCTTTGTAACTGTCATACCTTGATTTTATAATACTATGCCATACATCTGCATAACTTTTCAGGCTCATATTTATAATTTGCAGCTTCTTATTTTCATATGGTATTGTCCTCATAATATCATCTAATTTAATCAAGTATGTCATAGGCTGTTCACCTATTCTCCCTTCGAAAATTGGTAGCATTTCTGTCTGAAATCCCAGGTAACTCCCTCTTGAACTCCCATTTAAATTTTCTGTACTATTTTGTATCCTTTGTAACTTATCTTCTACTTCCTTGAATTTTACTGTGCTGTTCAAAATCTCTCCTTGTATTTGTACTCTATTTTCATCTACCTTCCTTCCTAAGACATCTACTTTTTGATCCGTATACTCTAATTGTACTTTCATTGTATCTTCCAATGTTACTTTCATCCCCTCTAGTTTTCCTTCTAGTTCTTCTTTATTGCGTTCTAACTCTTGTCCAATGGTTTGTTTCAAGGTTTTCTCTAGCTGTTCGTTGGCTTCTTGTCTTTCCTGTCGCACCTCATTCTTTACTTCAACTTTATAATTTTCTAATGTTAAACAAATGTTATTGATTTGTGCTTGTAGTTCTTCCTTATTTCCAATTTGAACTTTATAAAATTCGTCTTTCAATTCCTTCATTGCTTCTTTCATCTTTTCTGTCTGGACTTTTTGATCTTGCAACTTCTCTGTTAATCTTTCTGCAGTGTCTTTTATTGATTGTTGTAGATCCCTCTTTGTTTCCTCAGCTAACTGTTGTGACCTTCTTTCTCTTTCCTCTGCATCCTTCTTTGACCTGTTTTCCCTCTCTTCTGCATCCTTCTTTGACCTGTTTTCCCTCTCTTCTGCATCCTGTAGTAATTGCCTCCTTGTTTCTTCAGCTTTTTCCTCAATTGATTGCTTTAAATTTTCCATTGACTGTCGTGATTGCATTTGCATTTGCATCATCGTTTCCATTATCTGTTTGAACCTGTCTTCTTCTGCTGTTTGTTTTTGCTGAAGCCTTACCTGGTCTCCTTGTATTTTCATTTCCGCTTCCTCCACTTCTACTTCGGTAGGGATTGTAATATCTTCCATCTCCTGCTGTTCTTCTTCTGTCCTTTTACTTTTCCGTGTGACTCTTTTATCTGCCATATTTATTATTTAACCTTTTACAAATTATTAAAATTCTAATGTAACACCTTTTATTAAATTGTAAATTTTGCAATTTATTTGATAATTACTTTTTATCCAAAAACTTTAACAAGTTTTATTGTTGTTTGTTCTATCCTTTTATTTATTTATAAGGAACAATATTTATAAAATGAAATGTTACTCAGCGTATTTTTTTTATTTTAAACTTGTAACTTGTACCCTTATTATAGCAATAAGCAATTAGCAAACAGCCCCACGTATGCGGCGTCCATTATTTATGCTATGATTATAGACTTATGTTCGTTTAATAATAATGGTTTTAACCTTAATAAAAAGGAATAGCATGTATCTCAACTCAGGGGTAGGTTCTGAAATATCAAGTAATCTAATTGTAATTTGAATTATGTTAAAACTTCAATAAATTTGACATTTATGTCATTTGCAATTGCTTGTGCAGATAACTAATCAAGATCCTTTACAAATTATATAAAATTCATAAATCAATTCGTAAGTATGACTTTCTTTGTCTTAATGAACCAATTTTTAAATGTTCTTTGTTACAGATAACATTAGCATGTATTTATTATTAACTAACCTGCAACGCTCAAACTTCCAAGTAGCTTGAATCAGCCTGTTTCCTTCAGTTCTATCTGTAAATAAACACTAATCACCTCACTTGTAAACTCGCTGCATCCATCACGTTGTCGACTCAAACTGTCCAGCTGTGAGTAGCCTCAAAATAATCTCGTTGTTTAACAATCCAAATCCTCATGTATGTTCCCTCAGTCGTCAGGAAGTTGATCTCCGTTCAATGGGACCCAGTCTGTTGTGACAAAACTCCAAACAGCAACCTCGTCCTAAGCTGGAAGATGACAGTTCTCCACCAAGTCCAAACACCCTCCGGCCCAGCACACAGAAACTCCAAGCAGCGTCAACACTCCCAAAAGAACGTCCAATCGCCAATCCTTTGTATTAAAATTCCAATCAATTATATCCAAATCGTTACTCTTACTGATGTTTTATTATATAGTTCCAATTAATAATCTTGATCCTCCATTCTTGCTATATTTTATCTTTGTATTTACTTGCACTCCTGTAGTTATACCATGTAAAATTCATTTACATTGTCGAGTTATATTTTCACTTCAGTACCACGTAAATTTCATGTATAGTCCATTTATCATGCCAAAATAGTTCTTAGATAAATAGGACTAGAGTATATTAAAGTTTATTAGTCGAAAAATACTTTACATTTCAGTTTTCAAGTTTGTTTATTTTATAATCCCTAAAAACATATTTTTCTATCTCTTGACTACGATTATTTAAATTGAATGCCACACTCTAGACATTTTATATTAGGACTTTGATTCGTTATCCTGCAACATTAAGTTGTTTGCATTATAATATTTCCTAGCCTTTTTCAATGATTACTATACGAATACTATTCCATTCTTTGCACTTAATTTTCGATATATTTAAATTATTTTCTCTCTCTATGTACCATAGCAATATATTTATTCCTAATTCAGTACGTAAAACATGCTTAGAGCCATGTTTTTGATAACGGTGATAAAACTTAGATTACATTTAGATTTTAGTTTATTGGCATACATGTTTAACGTCAGCATACAAACAATTTCCAGAGTACTTTATACCACATTGAATATTATGTATCATCGGATGAAACATTTTATTATTTGGCCTGAACGAGATCAGGTGATTAAATCAATGCCAGAATGCTTCAAGGTAGCATTTGGCAACAAGATTTCAGTAATAATCGATTGTTTTGAGATGAGAGTGAAAAAATCAAGTAGCCTTGAAGTACAATGTACTACATGGTCTACGTACAAACAACATAATACGGTAAAGGTACTAATAGGCATCACTCCTCCTGGATCAATATCATTTGTATCACATGGATATGGTGGCAGAATAAGCGATAAAGGTCTAACAGAGGATTGTGGGATTTTAAACAATCTCTTGCCAGAAGATTTTGTATTGGCAGATCGTGGCGTTTTAATAAAAGACTCCGTAGGACTACATATGGCCACAGTGATTACGCCTCTGCTTTTCTAAAAGGGAAACGGCAGCTCGATCCAAGGGATATAGCATCAACCAGGAATATAGCAAGCGTGAGGTAGTGCAAGTATATTGTTACAATAATTATCTTAATTATATCTTTTTTTCAGAATACACGTCCAACGCGTTATTGGTGTCCTTCGTCAAAAAAATACAGTTCTTGACGAAACGATGCCCATGTTCCTGGCAAAAAAGAAAACTGACGATGTTGCTGTGGTAGATCAGATATTAACAGTTTCTTCTGCACTCGTAAATTTATGCTCTCCTATAATTGTATAATTATGAAATAAATTGTATTAACAAAGTTAATCTAATTATTTTTACTTTAATAATAATAATAATCTCTACAAAATTATTAAAATTAGTTAATTAAGGATCTAACGTTAATACTATCCACCACCATTTATTATATAATGTAAAATTATTTGATTATCTTTTTCTGCATGTGTCCAATAATTAATAAAAAGCAAAATTACAATATCACATAGCAAAAATTATTAAATAGTACCTATACGATAAGAAACATAAAGATATTTCGAAACTATGTAAGCTACATTAACAATCAATAAAATTACACATGCTGTCTACACAACATAAAAGAATAATTGATGTCTAAATTAAGTATGAAAAATAATTTTTTCGTTGACCGCTTCTTAATTTCAATATTAATGAATTATTTTTCCTAAAAAAGTATGGATTAATAGACGCCATTAATACACTGTTTTTGATTAATCCACTCTTTTTCATTAATTAACTGTTTTTGTGATTTTGACGTTTTGATGATATTTTGCATGGAGGTTAGTTGTATTAATCAAATTTTTCGTCACAAAAAAAGATTTTGTGGTCAACAAAAAAATTTTGTAATCAACTCGTTTGTTAATGGGCGATTAATAATCTCAACTATTAAAGGCACTCACTCGCTATCGCTCGTTCGTGCTTTAAACAGTTTCGATTATTAATCGCCTTCATTAACACACTTGTTGGTTAATGGTTATTTAACCAACAAGTGTGTTAATAAAGGTGATTAATAATCGAGAGATTTTAACGCGTGAGCGAGTGGAGCGAGCGAACGCGTTAATGAGCGAGATTATTAATCACCGATTAACATAAGAGTTGGTTACAAGACTTTTCCGTCAATCGTACGTTTATTAAAATCCATCAAAAATATTTATTAGTTTTAACATTTCAGATACATTTGACGTTTAGTACGTATGGTTGCCGATGCCGGAGCAATTTTGCGGAAATTAAAATACTTGGCGGTTGGAAATCCACCTCTGTTGCCGAAGGATACATTGAGAACTCGATAGGTATAAAATACAAACTGCCACAAAGATATTGAGCGAAGCGTTTTCTAATGTAAATATTTATATTAATAAATCCACGGAATAATTTAACCTTTAGTTTTGACATTTCAGATACATTTGACGTTTAGTACGTATGGTTGCCTATATAAAATCATTGCGAAAACGGGTCTATTAATGCATGATTTTTTAGACAAAATCATGCATTAATGAGTCGATATATAAACGATTGACGGAAAATAACTATTAATGCATAAAGCATAACGGATATTTTGAAGCTATTTAATATTTATTTATTGTGGCATCTCTAACAGGTGTTACCCTTATTACAAGAGATGCAGTGTAGATATATTCTGCTATATGCAGGTATGAGCGTTATAGCATGTACGAGGGTAAATTGAAAAGTCTCCGGCCTAGACAAGAAAATAAACGAAAATCATGTAAACAGTAATTTTATTTTTCAACGTAATCCCCGTCAAGTTCAATGCACTTGGTCCACCTATATTCAAGTGCTCTTATTTCATCCCTATAAGCCCTTTCATCCAATTGGTCAAAATAGACATTTGTGACAGCAATCACATCTTCATCGGACTCGTACTTCTTTCCAGCATGACATTTTTCAAGTTTGGAAATAAACTAAAATCTGAGGAAGCAAAGTCCGGCGAGTAGGGGACATGGGGTACCAATTCAAACAGCAATTCATTAATTTTTGCCATGGCAATAACTGACTTGTGACAGGGCTCATTATCCCGATGATACAGAATTTTTTCTTTGCTAACCCGCGTCGTTTTTCAAGATTTTTTTCGCGGCACCCATCGCGCAGACAACTTTCTCATCCCCAAAACTTCAGTTAGGATATAATATGTCAGCTCTGTTGAAATGCCCATAGTATCTGCTATCTCCATCAACTTCAATCGCCGGTCATTCAAGACAATTTTATGAACTTTTTCGATAATTTCTGTTGTGGTGGGTGTTTTTGGTCTTCCTGAACGCGGTGCATTTTCTGTACTCCTGCGACCACGTTTAAAGTCCGCAACCCAAGTTTTAACTGTGCTGTATGAAGGGGAAGATTCGCATAATGTGCCGTCTAGTTCATCTTTTATTTCTTTTGGAGCTAAACCCTTAATATGAAAATATTTAATAACTGCACGAATTTCAGCTTGCTCCATGCTTATATATTATATAGTTGCTGTACTCAGGCCTTTTAGGCCCATAGCTTGATGGTTTCCCTCCATCTCTTCCGGTCTTTAGCTAGTGTCTTCCAGTCCTGTATCCCTTTTTCTCGCAGGTCTTCTTTAACTGCGTCTAACCATTTCCTTCTCGGCCTTCCTCTTCTTCTCGTTTCTCCTAGGTTTGTATCCATTAGCTTCTTAGGAATCCTGTTTTCTGGTTGTCTTTCTAAGTGCCCTAGCCACCTCAGCCTTGCTGCTTTAGCTTGATTACTGAGCTCTGGTTGTTTGTAAAGGTTCTTTATTTCCTCATTTGATCGTCTTAACCATATTTCTCCTTCCTTCTTCCCTCCAAATATTCTTTTCAAGATTTTCCTCTCCCATATATCTATTCTCGTTTCCTCTTTTCTATTAAGGATCCACACTTCGCTCCCATACAGTACCGTTGGTCTTATGACTGTTTTATATAGATGGATTTTAGCTTTCCTAGATACACTTTTAGATTTTATTATTTTGTTTAGAGCCCCTGCACATTTATCCCCTTTGGCTAATCTTGCTTCAATTTCTTTCTCTTCGTCCCCCGTCTCGGTTATGACAGTTCCTAAGTATGTATATTTTTTAACTCTTTCTATCCTTATCCTGTTTGTTGGTCCTGTTTCTCCAACAAATCGTCCTTTTGTTCTTGTGCTTTTTCTGCTGGTCCTAGTTCCATAAATTTGGATTTGCTTTCGTTTATTTTCAGGTTTACTGTTTCTGCTGCTGTTATAAACTTCTGACATACTTGGGTTAGCTCGCGTCTTGTCCTGGCCAAAAGTACTACGTACTACGCTCCATGCTTACGGCATGCAAAACCTTAGCAACTTTGACAGTCTGTCAAACAATTATTATTTTCCAGAAATTTTTGCTATTCCAGAGCCAGACTGATAAATCTTGAAACAATATAACGCCGTAAAAACATTACGCAAATTTGTATCCTATCTAAGTTAGACCGGGGACTTTTTAATTTATCCTCGTAAATTAAAATTAAAATAATCATCCTAACTAAAATAAACTTTAATCATGGTTGCAGGAGATGGATCGATGCCGTAACTTGCTACTATGACTTCCCGTACTGATTGGTAAATTTAAGTCTTAAAAATTTGTTACATCAATAGTTCATTTTGTTTCATTTTAGTTATAATAATACTTTTTTACAACAGATGCAAACATACGGTATGGAGCTGACAAATCAATGTTGAGCAGTATGTAAATTTGACTCACAAGCTTTAATATATGAGTAATCGGAATTCTGGTATAAAAAGAAGGTACAAAGAATAACGGTGAGAAACGAACAAGCCTAGTGGGTACTCTTAAAGTTAATAGCAAAAGCAGCTTGCTATCATTAATCTTATTATTCCATAATTTATAACAAAATTTTAATGAATTTAAGGTACATAAACAATCAAAATATTTACATAACAGTACAAAATAACAGAATAACTAATGTCTAAATTAAGTATGAAAAAGAATTGCAATGGATAAAGTATAAAGGATCAACATTTTTACAAATTCTATCAACAGAGAATAACAAAATAATTCTATTTATATACTGCTCCACAAATGTACTGGACCACCCATAAAAATGTATATATTACATTACGTCACAATATATATATACAGTGTGTCCCCAGATAGGTGAAACAACTCTTGTGAAAAGTAAAAAATTCTCGATTTAAATTTTCATTTTTTGGGGTTCAGCCCTGCTTCGTTAAAGGCGAATTTCTAACATTATTTCAGTTTTGAAAAATTAAGTATGTCTTGGAAATTTTTAAAAAATCTATTTTTCTGTAAGGTAAAGTACCCTTTATGTGGCAAATACAACAAAAAGTTATAAAGAAAAGATGTTTAGAATCAACATCTAGGCCCCTCTACCAAATTTCAAAAGCCTCTGCCAACTTTGATCTCTCACATTTTCTTTCAAGTTTATTTCCCAAATCAATGAATTTTATTTTTACAAAGTTTTTTTATTATGAAATAAAAACCTTTGTTAAAAGTAAAATTCTAAACATAAAAGAAATTGTGAGAGATCAAAGTTGGCTGAGGATTTTGAAATTTGGTATAGAGGCCTATGTGTTGATTCTAAACAACTTTTTTTAATAACTTTTTGTCGTGTTTGCCACATAAAAGGTACATTACCTCACAGAAAAATAGGTTTTTTTAAATCTCCAAGGCATACTTGATTTTTCAAAACTGAAATTATGTTGAAAATTCGCCTTTAACCAGCAGGGCTGAACCCCAAAAAATGAAAATTTAAATCGAGAATTTTTTACCTTTCACAAGAGTCGTTTCACCTATCCGGGGACACACTGTTTATAAAAGCTTTTGTTTTATAGTATACTCATATTAAGCATATTTAATTTCGCTATTCTCAAATATCAACTGAAGAATTAACAAAATCATATTATAAAATTAAAAAATTATGAAACTATAAAAAACTATATTTCACAAAAATAAGAGGAATCACAAAAAAAGGTTAATTAATAGTTCTTTGAGTCTCTCCAGAACGTTTAAAAATCTTTGGCAACAATTCAGCATACTTTGTATGCAATGTGCTATCAATATTTGGGCAAAATTGTAAATTTTAAAATGATGATATTTTATTAATGGACTTCGTTTTCTTTAAACAGAATTATGAAAAGAAATGCTTTTTATAGTGACACACAATCATGAAAGGTTACCAAAAATTTCATGACTGCCCTTTTGGAAAATATTTTTAAAAATTGCACCAATATATGCAAATGGTCCAGTTCATTTGTGGAGCAGTATATTTACAGGGTTCACATAACCACTTTCCTTTAGGAATTTTTTTAATTGTAGGCATGCTGAATGGTACCATTTTATTCTACATTTTCTGTCATAACATTTTACCATTTGTTCGCCGTCGTCTGGTTTCCTACAGTGACACCAAAGCTGCAATCCATAATTAAAATAGGTACATAGCATTGTAACAGATAATTCACAAAAATACAAACCTGTCCAGTATTGTTATACCGGGTGGCCATAAATATCTGAGATCTCGGTAGCCATGGAATTAGCTACTTATAAATGTTGGGTTAGTATTATATTTCAATTACAATAAGTATTGGTACCTATGTAATATAATAAAATGCAATAAGAGGAGGAGAATGTGCCCTGGATTCTGCAGTTTAGCCTACGACTCGATTATAAAAATCTCCTGTTCTATCTCCATTACTTATTGCAATCTGTAATAATTCTTGACAGATAGGATAGGACATTAATGACATTTAGTTTAGTTGGATTCATCGCTTTAATAAAGCGGTGTTGATTCCAAAGGTAATGTGATACCAGATACTTATGGCCACCCGGTATAAAGAACAAGATGTTGGAAGTGATTTAGGGCTTCTTGATATCAACGATTTTGCTTTGAAAATAATGACGTCTTTTCAAATTCAACAGTTGCTACAATTTGGTTACAACAAAATAGAAGCAAATTAAAGACCTATCAAAATTTAATAAACCAACAATTGTTGAAGAAAAAAATATAATGAATGGCCTTTTGAATAAAACCGATGCTACTGAAAACATTAGCACGAGGTTTGACCACACATAGACTTCGTAGTTCGTTTTTATTAAAATTTGTGATAATTTGTAATTTGTTTTAAATAATAATAATAATAAATCCATTTATTGAATACCAAAGAGGTATACAAACCGAGGGGGTTTGGCAAAGCCAGGCTTCCACCCTCCCGGGGCATTACACAAATATAAGCAAATGCTGTACACACACAAACTTAATATAAGACAATACAGTACATGCTAGCAACATAACAAGACTATCTTAAATCGTGTTACTAACTAATTCTAACAAGGCACTCTTAATAGAAAGTGGCTGCTCTGGAAACATATCAGAGAACATATTTAACAATGTGGGAGCCATATATAGAAAACAGCCCTCAAATTTAGCTGTTCGATGTTGTGGTATTGTATAACTATTGTACCTGATATTTACATTGTGAACTTCTGATCTTTTGCTCAACAAGTCGTACAAATATCTTGGCGTTTTAGTACAGAACAGAGTATACAAAAACATACAATACCTACAGATTAGAGGTGGGGCAATTCATGAACGAATCGTTCATTTGAACGACTCCGACCAAAGAATCGTCTGAATCGGTTCTTTCCTGTCTCGATTCGTCGTTCAATTGATTCGAAGTTACGTTTTGTACGACGCTGCGCACCGTGATTTAAATCTGAATAAAGAATCGTGAATCCTATGAATCGGTTTCTTCTTGTCTCGGTTCGTCGTTTGTATTAGATTTTGATCGTACGACGCAATGCGCCATTCAAAAATTGAAACCCGAACGCGAACGGGACGAACTAAACGAAACCGAATCTTAAACTTGGTTGGTGCCACTGTCTCATAAGTAATACCTGCAACTGCAATGCAATTAAACTGATAACTGACCAAGCGGCAAGCGCATTTTAGCAAGCATAGCAAAGATAGTATGGAAGGTTCATGATTCATACATAGACATACCGTCTGGTTTCAAGAATACAGACGCGCTCGGTGCAAAACCTAAAATTCAGGGGGACCTAACCGAACGAAACTGAATCGTTCAAATGAACAAATCGAATGAATCGATTCATGTTGATTGATTGAATCGTAAGAATCGACTCCCAAAAATGAATCGGATTGCCCACCTCTAATCTGTAGTACAGATACATACTACGTTGTTTTACGTTGAGCTCTTTGTATGTAATGTTACAGACAAATCTTACGCAAGCGTTTTGTACTCGCTGTAGTTTAGTTTTGTTGTATTATGTGAGATTTGAAAAAATACCATAGTGCAATAGTATAAATGCGGATAAATAAGCTCCTTAACTAACATGAGTTTGAAATATGTCTCACATGCAATTCGAATGATAATTTATCTTCTATTATAATACCTAGGTTTTTTGCATGACTACTCCACTGTACGACTTCACTATTTACTACAATGTTATGATTTTTAGTTATATAATCACCAGTTCTTTTATCGGAGGTTATGCAAATTGCCTGCGACTTTTTGGCTTTTAATGTAAGACCATTATTGCTAAACCAGACAGTAAGATTATGTAAATCCTCGTTTATCTTACGAATAGCCATATTGCATCGTTACGGTAGCGTTTTGTACTATAATCTATACGAAAATCTCTTGCGATATTGTGCAAGTCTTTCTTCTATAAAAGTAGGATTTGTTGTGATTCCTCTTTCGTCAAGCCAGCATCACGAATATCATTTAATAAGTGCTCAAAAGTTACACCTTGTTTTAATTTGCCTAGAACACACAAAAAATTTACAGAGCGATGACAGTTGTAGGTAATATTGTTTCTTACTGCCATCCGCCAGCAATTTAGATGAATTGTGAAGTACATACGATGACAAAGTGCCTCCTTCAATTTGGTTTTTCCACTGGTAAAATGCTGGAAAGCATGTATCATGAATGACTATATTATATCAAATGATTTTAATGACGTACCTGAAAAATTCATTATACTCAATTTTCACTTTATGTACACTTGACAAATGGTTTCGCAGATCAGCATAATTTAAACAATTTCCGAGTGGGCATAAGTAGGATTTGTTGTGAAAATAATAAATGTAAATTCGAAACTTTATTACTTTAACAACACATAAACGGCAAAGAACGGTTACGTCACCGATGGCATCGCGGCAGGTCGGCACCACTCGGGTCAGAATATGCAGGGTTGCCAGAATGAATGCATGCGCGTTTTAAAAATGTGCTTTTGTAGAAACGGTTTTAGAATGTACCAGATTCGTAGAATTGTAGCAGGTCTCTGCGAAAATTTGTTCTCTTGCTTTACTTGCAGTTTCCAGTTTCTTAGTATTAAATGAGGATACTGTATTAAGTGAGGATACTGTACGAAATAAATAAGATTGACGCCGTATTTTGTCTGCCAATTCCGCTTTGCCTGGCTGATCTGCTAATTTATTTTTGACAGTTTCGTCTAATCTAATAAATGAGGATGAAAATGTACCAGAAATATTTTAAAAATATACTTTTGCAGAAACGGTTTCAGAATGTACCAGATTCGTAGAATTGTACCAGGTCTGGCAACGCTGCTAATATCAAGACCACGCCCACAATTGTAACTGCACATAGACCAGGAGTTGATATGTTTGACCTTGGGAACTGTTCTGCTTTATTATAGAGTTATGATAAGTTGCGAAAGTGCCGTATATCGTGCCAGTATATTTAAGAAACGAGTGAAAGCGTAACTGAGCCGAGTGACTTAAAATACGAGCGTACGATACACTTTCGAGCGAGTTATGTACGCTATTTTTTCCCTTACTTACTTACGCAGCGGCGCTTACAGTTCATATCTGGCCTCCCCTTGTTTTCTTCGCCACTTCTCTCTATCTTCCGCACATTTTCTCGAATTTTTAATTCGTAATAGCGTTGTTGTGTTTTCTGTCACCGTCCTGCTCCACCTTTTTTGTGGTCGCCGTCTTTCACGTTTGCCTTCCGGTATTTGGTGTTCTATTCTTCTAGCAATAGCATTCCTATCCATCATCTGCACATGTCTTGCCCATCTCAGCCTTCCCAAATGTATGTGTGTTACTAGATCCTTTTTAAAATGTCTGTATAACTCGTGGTTCTATCTTTTTCTCCATTCATCTCTCCCCTTTATGGGTGAAAAAAAAATTTTCAAGACTTTCCTTTCAAATATATCCAGTCTTTCTTCGTTCTTCTATGTAACTGTTTATGTATCACTACCATATGTAATTATTGATCTCACAAGTGTTTTGTATATCATCAGCTTGTTGTTTCGATTTATGTTTTTGTCGATCAGAACTTTGTTTACTAAATATAGTGCTCTATTTGCGCTTTGTATTATTGCTTTGATCTCTGTTGTTTTATCGTTATCTCTTGTAATTGTCACCCCTAGATACTTGAAACTGTTTACCACTTCCAAGTTATAATCATTTAATGTTATGTTTTGCCATATTCGTGGTTGGGATTTGGTCACTGCCATCACTTTCGTTTTATCTTCGTTAATTTCCAAACCTATCTTTTTCCCATGTCTCTCTAGCTCTATAAAAACGTATTTGGTGTTGAGAATAAACCTGCCTATTATGTTGATGGCATCTGCATATATAAGTAATTGCTTGGATTTATTATAGATTGTCCCATTGGAATCGATGCCAATACTTCGAATTACTTTCTCTAAGGCTATATTAATAGTACATGAGAGAGGCTATCTCCTTGCTTGAGTCCAATTTTAGTTTCTATTGTTTCCGTGGTTTTATTTTGTATCTTAACCTTAGTTAGTGTACATTTGATCATTCTAATTAATTTTCCTGGAATCCTAAATTCTTTTAGTATGATATTAAGTTTGTTCCCGTTTAAGCTATCGGAGGCTTGTTTAAAGTCCACAAAAATGTGGTATGTATCGATATTAAATTGCCACGTCTAGCTGTTTTAGTATGAATATCTGATCTAGAGTAGATTTGCCTTTTCTAAATGCTGTTTGATTTGTATACGCTACACTGAGTAGACTGATACCTCGGTAGTAGCATCAATCTAACTTGTCACCTTTTTTATATATAGGGCACATCGTACTGACTTTCCAATCTAGCGGCAAACTTTTTCATTCCATATCTTTTTTATCAGTTCATTGATTCGTTCGTGTAGCACTTTCCCTTCCTTTTTCAATAATTCAGTAGTTATTGTGTCTGGTCCAGCAGCTTTATTATTACGCAATTTTTTTATTGCTCTTATAGTCTCCTCTACTGTGGGCTCATTTACATCTACTACGCTATTTTTCCCACGACCACGAAAAATGATACGTTTTTGCAATTTAATGTATGACACCTTTATTGTGACAACTGACAAATCAGTAGATTGTCCGTAATTTTTAGGTAATAATGACATATTTTCAGTAGGTTTTAAGTTAGAATAAAATATTGTCGGCAATTTTTAGGTTAAAATTGCATATTTAGCCCACCGTATTATAAAGTTTTGCCCTCCTGAATTTAACTTTAATCCTGGTAATTAATTCTTTACTACTTTCATTAATTTTGGAGGCTCAAACGTTTATTACTTTCCTACCTCGAGGAACTCAGTCAAAGAATAATGTTCACCAATTCTCAAATGTATACAGTTACGAAAAACACAGTATAATTACAATTAATATATTGTTGTTTACTATTTTTACAACATAATCGGTAATTGTAAATAAATTGAGTTATACAGTGTCCCCGGATTGAGTTCACTATAGGTATAATAATTGACAAAAAAATTTACAATTTTATTTTAATGTTTTGGGATTCCGCCCTGCTTGGTCTGAAATAGCTATTTACGTTATTAGACCGGTAGCAACATTTTTATGGCCGCGCCAATACTTTACAGGTAGAGCCCGTAGGGCGAGACCTGTATGTTTGGCAAGGCCATAAAAATGCTTCCGGTCGTGTATCGTATAAGATTTTTTAAGATACTGCATTGGTAACTAGCGTTTACATTGTTACAAACAAGTCCGGTAGATAAAATTTACCGGCCTAGACCAGTAGTAGTTGACAACGGCCTTTGATCCGGTCGTTGTCAACTACTACTGGTCTAGGCCGGTAATTTTTATCTACCGGACTCGTTTGTAACAATGTAAACGCTAGTTACCAATGCAGTATCCTAAAAAGAATTTTAAGAATATATACAGTTTTTGAAAACACAAGTTGGCCTTGACAGTGAAGCAAAAACTATTTTCTTTTCAAGTAAACTACCCTTTATGTTCATGATAAGGCAAAATTTTACCAAGAAAAGTTGTTCATAATGATAAATTATGGCCCTATACAAAATTTCAGGAAGATCTACCTACTTAAATTAAACCGTTAAAATTGTATATCTATTTATTAAAAATTACGGTTTGATTTAAGTAGGTAGAACTTCCTGAAATTTTGTATGGGACCATAATTTCCCATTCTGAACAACTCTTCTTAGTAAAATTTTGCCGTATTATAAACAAAAAGGGTAGTTTACCTGACAAGAAAATACAATAGTGTGTCCCAGGATTGATGTTACAAGAGGTGAGATAGCCTAAAAATTTTTGAATTTTATTTTAAGGTTTTAGGATTCGGTCCTGCTTGGTTTGAAAAGAATTTTAAGAATATTTTCAGTTTTTGAAAAACAAGTAGGCCTTGGCAGGGAAGCAAAAACTATTTTATTTTCAGGTAAACTGCCCTTTTTGTTCATGATAAGGCAAAATTTTATTAAGAAAAGTTGTTTAGAATAACAAATTACGGCCCTATACAAAAATTTCATAAAGATCTGTTGACTTAGAAAACACCGTTATTTTTTTAGATAATTGTATTTTATTTTCAGGTAAACTACTTTTTTTGTTCATGATACGGAAAAATTGTATTAAAAAAAGTTGTTTAGAATGAGAAGTTATGGCCCTATACACAGTTTCAGAAAGATCTGTCGACTTAGATGAAACCGTCATTTTTAATAAATGCATTTTATCTACGACCACTACTAAAAGTAGGCCTTTTAGCGCTAGCTTGTTTCACTAAAAGTGACGTTTTATAGTTTACCGTGTTTAAAGAAATCAGCTGTTTACTTTTAGCACATGTGCTAAAAGTGAAGCGGTGTTCAAAACTACAATTTCGAACTGCAAGTGAAGTTGTAAAGCTATTCTAGTTGCTTCTTGCGTTACAGGTAAATCGTTTTTGAAATAATTAAAGCGTTATGTAATGAATACAGTCATATGTGGAGTATCAATAATTACATTTCGTACCTCACCTTGACATCACGGGCGTGGCCAAACAATCGCCAGCGGCGTAGGCTACTATTCATTATGATGCAGCGTCGCAGATGCGAACCTTTCTTAAATCGATATTTATGGATTAATAACGGTAAAATTAAGGTCGTAGATAAAATATTGTATGCAACGCGTGCTAAAAGTCGTTTATGCGCGAGACATGTTATGAAACTCAGCCTTCGGCTTCGTTTCATAATTTTTATGTCTCGCGCATAAAAGTCGACTTTTAGCACTTGTTGCATAAATAGCTATTGTTTAATCAAAAAAATAACGGTTTAATCTAAGTCAACAGATCTTTTTGAAATTTGGTACAGGGCCATAATTTTTCATTATGAACAACTTTTTTTAATAAAACTTTGCCGTATCATAAACAAAAAGGATAGTTTACCCGAAAATTCAATACAATTATCTAAAATATAACGGTTTTTTCTAAGTCAACAGATCTTTCTGAATTTTGTATAGGGCCATAGACTATCATTCTAAACAACTTTTCTTAACAAAATTGTGCCGTATCATGAACAAAAAGGGTAGTTTACCTAAATAGAAAATAGTTTTTTCACATTTTTCATGGCCGACTTAATTTCTAAAAATTAAAACTCTGCTTAAAATTGTTTTCAGACCAAGCAGGGCGGGATCCCAAAACATTAAAATAAAATTGTAATTTTTTTTGTCTATTGTACCTATAGTGAACTCAATCCGGGGACACACTGTATATTAACATAAATAACAAATTCTTCTGGAAACGTGTTGCTTCGGTTTCCTGTAGACCTGCAACCCATCCAGCACCCACGGGTTGATGGCGGTCGTAATCGACATGAAGTGAAGTATAGATTTCGGCCATGTATGGCAAATGCCTACGACGCGGTCTTCAGATAACCGCTTTGTTTACACTTTGTGTTTTGCAATTATACGCAGAAATAAAAATAATTAGAAGATACCTGCGGCCCCGGGGTGAATAGAGGCTAGTGCGGGATGTGCTGGTGCCCCAGGATGACCAGGCGTTGTTCCCGGAGTGACGGTGCGGTGAAATTTGACCTGGCTGAACTCGCTTATTTTAGCGGGCAGTAGAATGAGGACAGCTTTGTCCACCACTTTTAATTGATTATGCCTGGTGTTCTCGTTTCAAACTTCGATAGCTCAGTTCAATTCACAATAGCGTTTTTTGGCAGCTTGCCACTTTTGCCTTTCACACCCGATTCAGGATTTTAGCAATCGAAAAGGCACAAACAGGTAACCTTCAAATTCTATTAGCACAGTACTAATAGATAACCATAAACAACCTTTTTGTGTTTTCCACAACTTTAATTCATCACAGAATTCGATTCTGATACAGCTCACTTACAAATTCAATTTTACAATTACAATTTTTATTTTTGTTCTGACACTTCTCTTAAACTCACACTAGATTCTTCTAAAACTATTAATTTAAAATAAAATCATGACCACAATGATTGTTCTCTTAGGCCACATTGACACCTGGGGCGATGTCGTCACGTAATTAAATGGCCTGGGGCTTCGGATTTGTTGTCGTCACGTAAATTGCCTGGGGCGTCGGCCATTTTGCATTTTGATGCTAGTGCCGTTTTGGATTTTGATTTTGCTCGTGCCATTTTTGGATTTTGAATTAGTCACGTGTGTCGGCCATTTTGGTTTCGTCACACCTATTTTGGATTTTGATGCTAGTGCCGTTTTGGGTTTTGATTTTAATCGCGCCATTTTTGGATTTTGGATTAGTCACGTGATGCTCTGTATACTTACTTTTGCTCTCACAATCATGCTATCTCTCTTGCATTCGTTTATCGTTGTCGTACGGTTATGTGTTGCCCGTTTTAAAGTCATATTTTATTTAAAAAACTTTTCTGGTCTTCGCTGGATTCGAACCTGCTACAATTGTATTGCTAGACAGCACCGCTAACCATTAAGCAACGGAGGCTAGTCAATACATTCTCTTTAGATGTTCTTCTCTGTGTAAGCAGTTTAAATGGTTTCAATCCCTGGATGTTTGAAGTGTTGCCTATCAATCCTGTGTCTGATTTTAATATATTGTTTTCGAAATGAATGATATAGTAATTTTTCGATTGATTTTAGACGAAACTTCGTGATTTTAAATAAAATATTCTTATACTATATGTTTTAGTTATGACAAACTTTAGGTTAAAATAGATGCAGTACTAATTTTTAAATTATTTTTGAAACTTACGAATCGACGAAATCGAATCGTGTAACGTAATGTGAAATAAAAGATTACGTGCAAATAATTCGTATAAGGAGCGTAGTACAAAAATACATTCTGAAATAATAAGAATATAAAGGAAAATATCCATTAATTAGTCTTACTAACTCGTCGTTCGGCAAGGAGTTGTTAGACTTCTGTATAATTTATATTTCCAAAATCTGTAAGTTATGTTATAATGTATAACTTATATTTACAATATCTGTTACTTATTTTATAAATATATTACTATAGAAAATCTCGAAAAGTGTTGAGTGACAAACAAAATAAATGGAAAGCATTGTAAACCCCGTAAAACTTTTAGTTATTGTGCGTTTACAAGATGGGGATTTTGACAAAGTGGAAGAACCAAACTATGCTATTGTAAATGTACAGAAAGCTATTTTTTTTCCTTGTCGTACTAACTGTAATGTTACGTCTTGCACGTTCTAAAGTAATCTTGTAATATTTTAATTTGTATATGGTTTTTTATATATCTGTTTATTTTCAAATAAAAACAATTATTATTATTATTATTATTATTATTATATATAAGTCTATATGTGATTCCTCTATTTCTTTATCGAGCCAGAAGATAGGAGTTGTTTTAATACTATCTAACTTAATTTTTATCTTGTAATACATAAGTCTATATGTGATTCCTTTATTTCTTTTTGGAGACGGAAGTTGGTTACAAACAAAGCTTCAATATTTTCGAACTGTAAAATATAACGATTTTTGTTTCTGTAATAAATGTGTCATGCTAATGTTGGAAATTTTGGATTTTACGCACATTTTTAAACCTTTAAGTATCTTAGATAATAATTATAAGGACGCATTAACGTCGGATAGTTCTACTTTGTACGGATTTTTATATTTTTTGTTCATATTTGCCAGACCTTCCTTTCCAATAACTTGTATAATTCCTCTTGACATTCTCTTCTAACTTTGCAGAAGATAAGGTAATTTTGCTTTCACATGTCTAGCCGAAATAAATTTCGAGAATTTTCCACGTAAATGACTATTACAAACACAGCATATATCCTTCTTAACAATAAGAACACTTTCCTAAGCAATCTACAAGATCAATAATAATTTTAGCCAACATTACATTGTCACAAAACGGTTGTGTAAGACGCGTAAGTAAATTTAAATTGCTGACGGCAAGGAGTTGTTAGACTTCTGTATAAAATATATTATAGGTATAATTTATATTTACAATATCTGTAACTTATGTTATAAATATATTACTATAGAAAATCTCGAAAAGTGTTGAGTGACAAATTAAATTAATGGAACGCATTGTAAATCAGTAAAACTTTTAGTTATTGTGCGTTTACAAGATGGGTCTTTTGACAAAATGGAAGAACCAAACTACCCTATTGTAAATGTACAGATTTTTCACTGTTAATTTGTATATAACAACTTAATGTAAACTGGTATTCAAAACATTTTAACGAAAATTATTAAAAATGCTTGACCCATCATATAAATTTTAAAGTATATTTCGTAAGTTTTCTCTCATTACTATTATCTTGTGTTCTTTTTCGAGCAAATATTTTTATTGTTCTTAGACATTATTAAATACAACACAACAACTGTTATGCAGAGTATTAGTCAATGTCTGCGAACAATTTGAAAGAGCCTGTCTAGTCTGCTTGGTATTTTTAAGTCACGCTCAGTGTTAAATAAGAAGTCCTTGTACCAGTAACCAAGTAAACTTTGCAATAATTGATCGCGCTTTCTTACCACGTTATCAGTACATATGATGGCATTTATCTATGTGATCGGGTTTTCTCCTTCAATGTAGAAATTATTGCCATTTTCGCAAGCGGTTTCAGGTACACCCACAATTGCAGGTTTCAAGACTGAATGATAAGGCATGTTGCCACTCTTGAGAAGATTTATTTTGGCATCACTACTTGATGTCATTAAAAATATTCATAATTACAGTGCTATAGGCAAATAATGTAAGTATAGGTTGGTTAATAATTTCGGCAATTTAAGCTTTCCAATTGCGTATAAACGGCATTTTTCGCCAAAATTTCTTTAAATATTTGAAATATAGAAAAATCCTATACACAGAATTTCGAGGTGTGAAAATTCGAATGTATTTCAGAAGCTTTAGTTAAGGTCTGACACTAGCTATTCTAATTACAACGTAACAATATCTATTTTTAAAAGCAAAAATAAATTTTCGCACTTTAAAATGTCTATAAATTAAAAGGAAGAAATTCAAAATCGCTTCTGAAAATTTTATAGCATGTAAGGTTGTCATGCTTGCTTTACAAAGATGAAATTCTTGTTAATAAAGTACAAATTTTGAAAATGTTTGTTACGGTTTACTTTCGCGTTAGTTGAAGTATTAATCTTTCTGGTTTCCGAACGCACGCCGATTGCATTTCTGTTTACGGAACGCACTTCGTTTCGCGAGCAGCCGTGCATTGCAACTTAATTTCTTTTTCTGTTCCTGGAAAGCAACTTAAGCGGTCGTGTTTTTGAGCCAAAGTCGTATCCGAACTTGTAATTCCTGCACGTGGTAAGATATTGTTCGAAAAAGTGAATTACGGATTTGTCGGTTCGACGGTATTAGTTATTTTGGTTGAGGACAACTGGTCCCCCAAGTATAACTTTATTCTATATGGATTTTAAGCGTAAAAAACCGCACCATTTCTTTAATTTATTGCCTGCTTAAGTTTGCTCTAGATTTTTCGCTAATGCGTTATGTATTTATCATTTATTAGCGCTCCTCGCAAGGCTATCAATTTTGAACCGTTCGTAGAGAATTCGGAATGCACTCCGCCGATGGTGGTGGTGTTCGATCGCTGAGTCTCTTTGTCAACGCGAGCAGAAACCACTGTCGCATGTTAGCGGCACATCACCAGTCAAGGATGTTTCATCTATTCGAGATTAGATGAGAGAACTTTCGGCAATTTCATCAGTTCAAGCTGGAGGAAGCGAACTAGTGTTTTCTTTATTTCAGCATTTTAGAAATTTCTATAATACAAGCGAGGAGGTACTCGTTTCTTAACCAAATAGTAAATTTAAATTATAATTTATATCACACGCTGTGGCAGAATTTATGTCAAAGGGAAATATTGGTAAGCCTTATTATGGCTATAGTATGATAGTATGTATGAAAGTCGTATAAACTGTTAGTCGTAATATGGTTACAATTTAGGCTAAACAAGAATTTTAATGTGTATTACTTTTTAATCGTACATATTTGCTATTTGAGTATCCGATACTACTCGCTGTGTAATGTTTGAATAGTTGCATTAGTCAATGTTATCTTTGCATTAATTTCAAATTATATTGGTGTTCGCAACTTAAAAGTTTGAACCTGCGTCCTTCATCTTGTATTGTTTGAAATTGTATTTGTGCAGCTTGATGCATGCTTACTTAATATTTTTAATGTGTTGGTATTGCACGACTTACAATGTTTAATTAAATGTCCATATTTATTAATTCAAATAAACCAAATATTTTCATGGTTTTCAATACAATGTTTTCATGAGTGGTTGTTCTTTTGAAGCAACATTCCAGGTGTTAATAATTCAAGTTCTCCGCAGCAAAAATACCAACAGTTCAGCGATTGAGTATATTAGGTTTGAAATACTGAATCGTAGTATTTTTATTTCCTTGGGCCTTTAGCAAACCTGGCGTCTAAATTTTGGATTTGGTTAATTGTTATAAATTGTACCCACCCACTCACCGATTGTTAACTGCGTTGGTCATTGAAAATTCACTTAGGGATAGATTGGGTCCTGGGCAATAACTGTTGTGCTGTGGTCCACGCTAAATGTTTATCCGTTCTTTATTACCGGGTGTTCTACATTTAATATGCTAAGCCAAAGCTAAATATTTGGTAATATTTTCCATCTTTAGTAGATTTTCATGCCGCAAGTCTTTTAAAATTTTATGGAATTTCATATTTTTGTAAGATATGAAATTACTGGCCACATACCTGCAATATACAAATATTATAGTCAAAACCAACACTTGTAAGGCACCACAAGCTGCTTTCCATTCTGGTCAAACCGTTGAGAATTTAAGTATAGGGGGCAAGCTTTTCAGTTTGGTACTCGACTTCAAGGTAGAAGATTGGTCATCTCAAGCTGACGGCGAGAAATGGGCTAGTTAGTTTGCGTGTGGTGTGTGAATTGCTTCTAAGTACAGCAGTTTATTCCGGCTTTACCGTGCCTGTTAACGCAAATTACGACAAGTTATAGGATCTAATTGGCTTCACAAAACGGAGGATCTCACTTTAACGGAATTTTTGATTACGGCTTTGCCCAAAATTGTTGTGGAGATTTCATGTAGATCTTTCATTCGTATTTAATAATTTATTAACTCTTTGCACCGCAACCATATCGTATCAATCCCGCATTCCAAGGCATCCTTGAAATTCTTTATCGACGGCAAATCGCTCGCCAAATTTTTATTTTGCCTCCAAATTCTGGATCCAGTTAAAATACGTTTTGAGGCGTATCCCAGAGCTAGCGCAGTAACTCCTTAAATACTATGCTCTAAGTATATCATTTGAACTGATTCGGGCTCTTACTTTGTGTTACCTATTAGTATATGTACATAAATTATATTTTTGTCAATTTAAATTGACCTGTTTATATTATATGAATATTAATAGTTATTCTTTTTGCTAGCTCCTGATAATCAGGGGTAGATTCCTTTTATCTAGATTGCTTATTCTGAAATTTGATGTTCTGATTTTAATTTTATTACAAGTCAAAAATAGCTCCTGTCAAATGATATGTCAAACAAATTTAAAAATTTTATGACAAATACCAGATCGTTACATTCGCCACATAACAATACCAAACAGTAAGTAATTCCTTTATAATGTCCCTGATGTTAACCAACGTGCTCTACTCTGCCAACGACTACAACTGCACCAGTCAACAAATACAACGAAGTCTCCAATGACACCCAATATGTCAAAACTGCCTAGAATTGGGAACAGAAGCTTCCTCATAGCATAGACCCAAAACAGACCCCAGTTGTAGTCACTCAACTCCAACACCGCATCCAAAAACACTCCTCCAAATTACTCCACTGACCAGCACTAAGAACCAACGGTCTCTCCCTCAGAACTCTCCTTTCGTACTAACAGCTCGATGCAATCCAAATCAATTGATATACAATGTCAAATGTAATTCTTCAATAAACTCAACTTAGTATTTTGTCTATTTATTCTCCTTTGTAGATTAGTCCTGCTTTTAGTTTAGCTTTTCATCATATACTTGCTATCTTTTTCATTTTATATCTCATCTTCTTAATTAAATTCCATTTCTATTTCACCACGCAAATTTAGTCTTAAAATCCGTTTTGTTTGTATTTTTTTGCAGTGCCTGTTGTATATTAGGCAAATGTAGTCATATAACCTCACTTCCTAAAGTACTGAGTAGGAAGTATACATTCTAACCTCAGAGCTCGGCATCAATTGTTTCAAATGCATTATTTGAGAAGAAAGGGTTAAAGGCTTTATTAGTTTGCTCACCCATTAAGTCGATCACTACCATGGGGTCATCGCCGTACTTCTTGGACTTCTTGTTGTTGTAGTCGGGCTCGCTGAGCGAGAAGGCACCGACGTATGGAGTGAAGATGGCGGTATACATGGCCAGGACGAGGATCAGCCAATCCCAAGCGGCTTTGAACGGCGAGTAGTGAAGGATCGTCCAGGTGTACAGCTTCGTGTTCTGCAGGTTGTACTCTGGAAGAACATCGGCCCTCAAGGATAAAACCTGGAATAAGGATAACAATGAAAACAACGTCTGGTGAGCAAGACCACGACAAGTCGTGGGGAGCGTGATTTTGATGCGATGGATTTTAGTAAACACACAATAGGCTCAATATAATCGAAGGGGTAGAACCAAGTCAAAACCAATATTTGATTTAAGTCTGAATTGATCTGCAAGAACCTAGCTGTGTACTAAAATGGCCCTTGCTGATGGTCGCTTTCTCAATTTGTAGTGATATTTTATTGCACAAAACAGCTCACTGGAATTAATTTCCCATCAGGAACGTTCTCTCTGTAAATTTTTAATTATCGAGTTTTCGCCATTCTTTTCAGGTGTATTAATTGTAAACTGCAACATTCTTAGAACTCCACTCAGAGCTGGAGTTACAAAATAATGTACAGAAGTAAGAACAAGAAAAACCATTCCCGCTTTATCACTTAAATCTGTTTCTGTTTTAGCTACGCCGAAAAATATGATCAATCTTCTCAGATTCTTATAATATATCTGGTTTCTGTTTGGCGATTAAAATATAAGCTGAGTTTTTCTTGATTTAAGCTTACACAATATCGCCGACGAAAGAACAAAAGAATTTAATCAAATCTAATTCTCTACCCCTGCAGAAAATTGCTGAAGTTAAGGCGAGTTTCGATAAACTTTATCTGTATTCTCAAAGTTAGCCGCAGAGGTTGTACTCGTCTTAACCTCTTTGTGTGATAAATACGTTATCTTTGGATGACGATAAAATCCATGATATATTGCGATGGTATTAAGCTCTAAAAACTCAAGTCTGATAGCATTACCAAACTAATGAATATTTCACTAAAGCTCAGAGTGAGGTATTTTATATAACTGCAAGGCTAAACTTTGAATTTAATAGATTGAATGCATTGGTAAAGAGATGCCAATTAATAGCAGTATAATTAATTAAAGAACAGTTTAATCAAAGCTCAATTATTACAAGGATCTAAGTTGAATGTGAAATAAAATTTAAAATATGAGGTTTGTGCAAAATAATGGCCAAACTATTAATTAAAAAAATGGTTTGCAAGGCAATGAATTGAAGCGAATAATTCAAGGAAAGTTAAACAGTGAAATATTTGTCAGAGTTTTAAAAGAAAGGTAGGAAAAGCTAGATAAGCTAATGAACATTGCAACGAGCAGCTAAGAAGGCTGAAGTTAGGGCATTTGATGGGAAATTGTAAGAATCAAAAAGCCAGGTTATAAAAAAATGAAGAAAAGGACACAGCAGATGAACTAAAAATATTGTAGAAAATCAGACAGATGAAATCAAGAGACGCTTGGTGAAGGAAGTACTCTCATAAAATTAATCAGTGCAGTGACTTATGTGAACAGTTTAAAGCAAATTAACAAACGTGCAGTGACGCAAAGACCTGATTAACTAATTATAAATGTGGACCATAATATTAGAAAAGAATTTTGTACATAAGTTGTAGTTTTTAGGCAAAGTTAGATTTATAAGTAAGCATTTTAAACTTGATTCACATCCGTTTTTATTTTAAACTAGCTGTTACCCGCGACTTCGTTCGCGCGAGGTTCGTTATTTGTGTATTAAATAATGACTAATTATTTTCTGTCATCGCATCCCATCGTATCCCCGTCCCCATCCCTTTCTCCGTCTCCGTCTCCGTACCGTCCCATCCCGGCACGTCCAGTCCCGTCTCCTCCTCTTCCATCCCATCCCTCCCCTTTCCTTTCCTTCCCGTCCCGTTCCTTCCCGCCCCGTTTAGTCCCGTCCAGTCCCGTCCCGTCCCGTCCTTTGTCGTCCCGTCCAGTCCCGACCTGTTCCCTCCCCCTTCCATCCCACCCCTTCCTTTCCCTTTCCGTCCCGTTCCGTTCCGCCCGTCCCGTCCCGTCCTTTCCCGTCCGTCCCGTCCCGTCCTTTTCTTTACCGTCCAGTCCCGTCCCGTCCAGTTTCGTCCATCCCGTCCCATCCCGTCCCTTCCCGTCCCGTTCCGTCCTCTCCTCTTCCATCCCATTCCTTTCCTTCCCTTTCCGTCTCGTCCCGTCCCGTTCCGTTCCGTCCCGCCCCGCCCCGTCCCGTCCCGTTCTGTTCCGTCCCGCCCCGCCCCGTCCCATTCCCTCCCGTCCCATCCCATCCCTTCCCGTCCCGTCCCGTCCTGCCCCCTTCCCTCTCCCCCTTCTCTTCCCTTCCCGTCCAATTTTGCCCCGTTCCGTCGAGTCCAGTCCCGTCCCATCCCGTCCCTTCCATGTCATGTCCACCATCTTGCACTTAAAAATACAAGCCATTTTCGTTATTTGTGTATTAAATAGCCTAATGACTAATTATTTTCTGTCATCCCATCCCATCTCGTCTCCGTTCCCGTTCCCGTCTCTTTCCCTGTCTCCGTCTCTTTCCTGACTCCGTCTCCGTCCCGTCCCGTCCCGTTCCCTCCCGTCCCATCCCATCCCTTTCCTTCCCGTCCCGTCCCGTCCTGCCCCCTTCCCTCCCCCCCATCCCATCCCTTCCCGTTCAGTCCCGTTTCCTCCCCTCCCCCACCCAACCCTTTCCTTCCTGTCCGGTCCCATCCCGTCCCGTCCAGTTATCTTCTATTTTCACCTTCAGGGGAGAAATTTTAAAAACTTGGAATAATTTAGTCCAAAATTTGATCTTACAAAATTCCAACACCTTTTTTACCCCTTTAGGGGTTGAATTTTCAAAAATCCTTTCATAGCGGATACGTACTCCCTATGAGAATTCTGCCTGCCAAATTTCAAATGCCATTTTCGCAATAAACGTCCCAAAAACCTCAATAACGACACCCCATGTCGATTATGCTTATTTACACCATTTCACCCCCTAAGGGGTTGATTTTCGGAAAATCACAAAATACGTGTTTGCTTATTTGTTTTTAGGAGAACAATTGAATTAATTTATGCATTGACAGGTTGTAAAATGTACTCCTGAATAAAACTAATTTTCATATAACAAACAAATTATATTAACAATAAAAATTATACCAGTCAATTTAGTGCAATTTTGTGGTCGTGTGGTGTTATTTGCATTGAAATCCAACACCTAAAGTTGTAAAGTTCTCCGAGCCCGAGTGACCATAACCTAACATCGGAAGCAGCCCGTTACGAACTCTGCGTGGAGGCCTACGAGTCGAGACAGCCTAGAGGGGAAAGACTCCAGAGCAGCAAGCAGCTACGTGAGGACCTGCCCGAGGAGTTACAGCAGCATCAGGTCTATAGCAATCCGAGTACGAGACCAGCGTCGCCTTCCGCAACAACAGGTACTGTCTACCCCTAAAAATTAGCTAAGTGAGCACCGGGAAGTTTATGCATGAGTACCAAGAGTCATACCCAAGACAAACCAAATAGTTTTCATTGCTGTAAAGTGAATCCAGCCCGCAAAATAGCCCAACTTCATAATTTGGGGTTATGTGATAGTTAGATCCGAAAACGACGTCAACAAAAACAATTGGTACGTGGATTTGGGCCCCATTAAAAAAAATGCTAGAAAAACAAATAAGGTTAATGCCGCAAAACAGCTTAATTCAAATATTTACCGGTAGAACTGTGATAAATTTTCACTTTGTTTTTAAAGTCACGATCGCACTTTGCCAGCGGAAACCATTTTAATTTAACGTATAACCTACTTTCGAGTATTTGCTTGTGCGCAGTAGTACGAGGACGAATTAAACCTAACTGAGAGAAAGAGTAAATGCTTTACCGAAATTTGAGCTAGCCATAATAATTGTTAATACTTGCAGATACATAAAATATCAACAGGGCATATAACCATTTATTTCAATGAGTTAGTAAATTACAACTCCTTTTAATCGACTTAGAATTTTATAGGGTAAATAAAATATTTGCGAAGTGGGTCTTAATCATTTTATTCAATTAATTATATTAAATTAAAAGAACATAACCTTTTCAATATAGGAAGCGGTTTTTTATATAATGTTTTTGAAGAATTTTTCAAACGAACTAGCTAAATTTGAGGAAGTGGTTCTACAAATCTTTGGGGGAGATATTGGAACAGCCGTAGAAACAACAGTAAATATCGTTGTATCGTCAAGGATTTGCTTCATTTGATTGTCGAAATATTAGTACTTCCACATATAAAGTCTTAAATGGGGTCCGCCGGGTCGAATAGATTATGCAAACTGAACATTTAAAAGCTGTGTTGGCTATCCTTACGCCTAATACACAATAATAACAATTATGAGTAACCAAATTCTTAACTTGCAACATTTATTTTGATAGTTGGTTAGTCCGACCAATAGTACCAACAGTAGGTACTGATCTTGGGTTGCAGTGTGAGTGAATTTGCGCAGTTATTGTTAATTATAGCAGATCGGCAGTCTACAGCTTTATAAATCAAGTAGTTTGGCTTGGAAAGCCATTTTGGTAAAGGGTTTAGAGTTATGCTGGCAGCAACCTAAGAGCTGAAGTGTATGGCTTGGAATGCATACCCTTTGGTGTTGAGTGAGTAAGATCGTCAAGATTAATAGTGCTTTATTGACTAAAATCTATTTCTTTATATACATAAATTTTTGCATCGTAAAACAAATTAATAATAAACCGTTTAACTTAGTAATGAATGGTGATTGAATAATTAGCACACTAATAAAACGTTGCATTTGGTTCATGCGTCCTGCCAATACGTTCTGCTGAAGTTGTTGTAAAATGTGACATAGGTGGCCCAGAGCGTGCCGATTAAAATTTTGAATTGTTATTTTAGCACAATCTTGTTAATTTAATTTTGATTTACAGCTGTTTATGCAATATATGAATTTGTAAGGTAGAGAAACATACTAGAAACGATTATGTTTACCCTGTTGGGTTTACACATCCTACCAGAAATGCTTCCACTTTAGAAATCAGAGAGATAATATTAGCTAAGTTAAAAAGTTTACAACTTGAAAACAAATATCGTTTTTCTCAAAACACATTAAAAAATAGATAAAGAGGTTACGTTTCGCTAATTCACAGTTACCTTCTTCAGATATTAATTTTTATAAAATATGACAATTTTTAACAGGATCACATTCTGAAAAACATTTATTTACAAGTTAGTTATGAATATGTAAAAGAATAAGTATCCTCATATTTATTAATTACTTGTTTTTATATTCAAATTGGTTAATTTATTTGGTTGTAGGAGATTCTTTAAAATTTTTATATTAAAATCGTCAAATAAAATTTCTTCATCTATCCATAATTTATAATCTGTTAAGGGAAAACAAAAAACGTTAAAATTTAATTTAGATTAACTATATTAGCATTTACTTATAGTTGCAATCCTCTTGATTTTAGTTTGTGCTAGTTTAATCTCCTGTTTGAATTACATATTATAATTTAGTTCGTTCAATACTTTCTTATGGTGCTAACTGTTACCTTTTTTAAATATTTTTATTTAATTTGATGTGTATAGTGATATTAAGTATACGATCTTCAATTTGACCTTGACCATCGGCGAAATATTTTCAATTTATTTTGAATTAAAAACCTGAAATTTTAAGTTTAGATGGAAATATCTATTTAGCTTGTTATTGTACCTTTGAACGAATAGTTGTGTAAGTGCAATTGGTTGTATTAAATGGATGTTTATTGCTTTACTTTTCTATTTCTTCCTATGATTTGTTGCAACGTATTATAAATTGTTAGTTTATTTTCTATAAAAAATTTTATTAAACTTTTCGTCTTTCGTTATGTTTTCCAAAACGGGGTTTCTGTAATATTGATTGAAGGTTATCCTTTTTACTGTAAATAAACGTTATCAGTTATGGTGGCCATTTTTAATTATTAGTTACTTACATGTATTTTTTAAATTTTCGTTTGTGTTAATGTGGAAGCACGTGTTCTATAAGTTACTTGAACATGTGAACAGTTGAAACCGCTGTGCCTTCTTGGTTATTGATGGAAGTTATAATTATTTCTCGCAATATCTAAAATTTCTCTGTTTACGCTAATTGTTATTATAAGAATGTTTTATTTTTATTTAATTTTAACTTTTGAATTTGAAATTTATTTAGTTTATAACATTTTACTTGTTTTTCATAATGTCATAAATTATAAAGCGTTTAAAAAGTGTAATTGCTGAATTAGTCCAAATGGTTATTAAAAACAAACTAGTTAAAAGCAACAAACATATTAACGTTTACCAAAGATATGTCGATGATATAATAATGGGAGCAAACAAACAAAAAATTGCATAATTTTCCAAATTTTCAATAATGTTCATCATAGATTAAAATTCACCATAGAAAAGGAAAACAAAAACAAATCGTTAAATTTTTTAGACCTTACACTAATTAGGGAAAACAGATGAAATGGGTACACACTGGTACATAAAACAAACAAAATCAAATACATACTTAAATTACCTTATCAAACACAACAATCAAATATAAAACATCTGGACTAGTAGATCGTGCCATTTTATTATCAGACAAAAAACGTCACAAAAACAGTTTAAATACCATAACTAATATACTCTTACAAAATAATTGCGCTTTAGATTTTATCAATAAAAATATAGAGAAGAATAAAAAGTTTTCAGTTACAAAACAAGAGCAATAATTCAATCAATCTACAACCAAATTTTCTAAATGAAAATTTTAACAATCAACCAAATATGGCTGAAAATTACACAACAATTCCATATATCCCCGGCTTATCTGAAAAAAATAGAAAGAGAGTTTAAAAAAACATTTTTACAGCTTTTCAAAACCATAATACAAGTCAAAAAATATTTTATAAAAACTTAACAGACAAAACAGATAAAAATTTAAAATCACACATTATTTGAAGAACAACGTAACAACTGTGATGTAACTTATATCGGACAAATAAAACAATATTTAAAAGAACAGGCTGACCCAACAAAAAGAGTCAATAAAAACAAAACTACTAACTCCACAAAACCTAAATACAGCTCTCTCAGACTATGCCATTGACCCACTTACATAGTTACAATCCTAAAGTACTACACAATGAAACACATTTAAAAAAACGTCTCTTACTAGAATGCATTGAAATTAAAAAATCACCTAAATCAATAAATTATAATACAGACACAGAACATTAAACAAAACTTATGACAACATTATTAAAACAAGTAAAATGTTATAAACTAAATAAATTCCAATTAAAATTAAATAAAAATAAAACATTCTTATAACAATTAGCGTAAACAGAAAAAAATTGGATGTTACGAGAAATGATTATAGCTTCCATCCATAACCGAAACAGGGCACAGCGGTTTTAACTTTTCACGTGTTCAACTAACTTATAGAACATGTGCTTCCACATTAAATCAAACGAAAACTTAAAAATACATATAAGTAACTAATAATTAAAGGGGGCCGCCATACCA
>CALNHX010011143.1:0-34532 GCA_940337035.1 Agriotes lineatus
TTATACATGCCTCCCGCAACATTCTCTCAAAAATATGCCTTAACTAAATCATCACTAAAAAATGTCACCAGCTATGAGACTATTATGCTATTGTGCTGAGGTAGACTTGTGTTAATTAGAGAAGAACATGTCACGAGACTGGGGCAGTCTACTAAAACGTGTTTAGACGGGTAGCTTACCGACTTAGGGGAGTTCGGACCGCTCTATGATTATTTCATCGTCAGACGTGGCACTGTATTTATTGTTTGTCCCCAAAGAAACCTATACTTGACCTGTTCAAACACGTTTTAGTAGACTGCCCCGATCACGTGACATGCTCTTCTCTAAATAATGCAAGTCTACTTCTAATAGCTGTTTAAGATGTTCTTCTTATCTGCTAGTGATTTACTTTCTTAGTTACTGATTTCTGCTTCTTATACTGTTCGATCAACTTCATTTTTATCTCTTTAAATCTTTTAACACCCTAAATAAATTTTCTATTTCCTTTAGGACAGTTTCCATTTTTCTATTTCTAGTAGTTATCGTTATTCTTTTCTTGAATGAAGTCCATAACGTTTTGTTTTTCTCGTGATTCCACCTTGATGATCGTTTTTTAGCTGCAGTTAACATAATTTTCTTAAATTCACCCCAAAGCTATTAAATTTTATCTGGTTCTAATTATTGGATTTTTGTATATTTTGGTATATTGTTCTCCTGTTTCATGTTTTTGTAGTTTATAGTTTTTGATACTGGGAGATCTAATATCTTTAGTCCTGCTGTCTGCTTCCGATGCTATTCCCTTCATTCTCAATCAAGTCTCAATTAAAAAATTTACCACTTCTAAATACCCCGTTTCTTTTAATCCTCACTTTTTTAATATTTTCACTGCTGCATTTTTCCACTAACACTACTTCTAATCCTTTCATTCCCATGTACACATTTCCGCGTCAATTTACGAATTCTTTTAAGTTTCAACTAGGCATTTGCAAGTAAATAATAATTGGTCGCACAGAAGTTCTCTCGATTGCCGAATCGTTCGTTTGCTTCCCCCACTAATATTATCATCATTCATTATACACGTTATTCTTTTTACTTCTCCTAATTATATCCATATGCTATTACTATTGTAACTGGCCAAGCGATTGGTCCTTGGTTCCCTATCCACTCTTCACCAAACTGCACTTTTAAGTAATTAGTTGTAACTCTTCAATTATGAGGCGGTGCACCATCTTGTTGGAAGGTGGAAATTTAAATAGACACGGACAAAAAACCAGATTATGTTCAAATTCAAAAGCTATTTGACTAATTTGACAGCGGCCAACTTTGTTTTCCTCATAAATATTGCTACTGTTGGTTTAAAACAATGGTCATGCGGCGCTATGACACAATGGCTACTTGATATTTTTAGTTTATTTAACTTAAAGCCAAATACACCGTAACATGCTAAATTTGGACATATAGTATTATATATTTTTGAATAGAGAATTTTAAGGACTACAAAAAATGTATAAATATACCGGGTGTTCCATAAGAAATAAGAAATTTTTTGTTGCAGCAAATTTACGAATCACCCTGTATTAAAACAAAATGCACCAGCCTATTTTACACCAAAAACTGCTATGAGAAAGTTTTTACAGAAATCAATTATTACTAAAAACAAAAAAGCTAGAAGGGTTTAAAGAAATCGACGAATTTTGAAAAACGCCCACTAGCGGCCTAACGGTTTACGATAGCAAAATTCTGTTTGCACCAGTAACTTTTTCATAAAATTCGAGCTCGGGAGATGTTGGTCAAAATTTTTCTATCTTTGACAGGAACATGAGTTTCCATAAGAAAGCGTCTACTTTGGCCCACCCTGTACATATTACCTCTCCGATTTTAGCCCGATTCATTTCGACCTTTCTGGCGTTTTTTATGTGCCACTCTGCTTGAACTCAATAAACTACTCCTGATGCTCTCACTAGATCTAACATTTCAATTATATTTGTCACCATAAATTATTATTTTCTGATATCTTACTGCACCCTTCGTTTATTGTGTCTTGCAATGCTTGTTAATTCAACTTAAATTGCTCTTTCGTTCATCGTCAGATCATTTTCAAAATAGACTTGAGCACTGTCCAATGAGTTTTTTCTTTAAATGCTTTCTGTCTTCATCCCATACAATAAATTGCAGTTATATTATAAATATATTTTTGCCCCCTCTTTCTTTTATAGTATGACATCTCTACCACTTTGCATATAATCGCACCCTATATTTTATAAATTGTTTTACTACTTTTGTTAATACGCGTTCTTTTATATTGAGCTCCTTAACTACAATGTTGCTTTTTTCGTATTTCTCTATCTTGCTTTTGCAATTTCAGTGTGTTTATTCTTTCCAGTAACTACTTCTTCTTCTTTTCGTACTATTACTCGCTCTTTTCATTTTTAAAGTGGCCAGTTTGTGGCAATGAGTATATTGTTCGTATTATTCTTTTATTTGTTTCATTGCGATTTCCTCTGTTCCTGTTCTGTTCTCTTTTTCAACTGTTCTACAGTGCTTCAGTGACCACAGTACTCTATTAACGCGAAGCAAACGTTTATTTTCTGTATTTACTCGTCTTTCATTTTCTTTATATCTGGGGTTTTTATTAAGCATATATTGTTCTTGAGAGCCCTAGCGTTTCCAATAGAAAAAATACAGATTACCAATTCTGGCTGCAATGTAATCACACACAAATTAACTTCTGACTCATTAAATATGACACCAATGGCATCTTCTTGAGGAACCATCAACAGCTTTACAAACAAAAGTAAATTAACTTTACTCTGATTTGAAGAAGGGTCTTTGTGCTACTAACAGAAAATTCGGTCGGCTACATTTACACTTTTTAACATCTTATAATTGTATAACTGGGTAACCTCTCTGAAAACGACATACACTTCAGGAACGCGTTCTTTATAGCTAAAAGGTTATTGCATTCGTAGCTATTGATAATATGTTGAATACTTAAAGATAGGTTTGGACTTTCTGGCATTTATCTTTCCGTTTCGTGCGGTGGATGATTCTCTTGAAATTAATAAAGCAGATATGGGTAGTGGTCCAGAAATCTAGTGGCTTCAATCTCACGTGTATTGAGATGTCATCCACTCTGGTGCAATTCTTTGTAATCCTTAATGTTTTTCACTAATTTGATATATTTCTAATATTTTCATGCTATTGTTCTGGGTATTTCGCCACACAACATAAAAATATTAAAAAATGAACGTTTCAGGAGACAAATTTACTTCCGTTATCAACATTAACTAATTAAATTAACAATAAGAAAGGAAAAATTAACCGTTATTTTATTAGAGATCTAGCAGAATACGAGTAACCTCTTCAATAAAGAGCGTGACACTGACAGCCGACTACTTGATTACTAGTATTAAATCAACTGAATGTGTGTCCACGCATTCGTCTTTGTTTAGTAAAATATGGTATGCAGTTTTTTGATTTTACGTCTAGTTGATATCTATTCTTTAATTAAAATCTTTGTGTTATGCCAATGTATTACTTCGACACGAAGTGTACGAAGTATTGAAATTCCCTCATATCGAAAACCACTCTGAGTCAAATATCTCTAAAATTCGAGCCAACCGACTAATGAACCTACTACACCAAATCTCCGCCACGGCTGTGCGGATCTTTTGGTGAAGACCCCAGCCCACAAGATCCCTCCCCCGTATTGGGGGGTGCCTAAACGTGCTGTGCGGGGGATGTATGTTCGTATGTGTACACGATTCCTGTCACCAGGAACCTTCCTGAAGTCTTGGATCGTTTTCATACGATAGGTCCTCCGAAAATGAAGGCAACATCAACTTTTGAGCTATGGTCACCGGCAAAAAAATTTTTTTGTGTTTTTTTTTTATAAATAACTGGTTCATAGCATTCCATTGTATTAGTGAAACGGAGTGATGCTGAGTATCGAAGTATTCTTGGAGAGCAAGGAAGGGCCCTTTTCTTGGGTGGGGGGTACCGTATATTTTTGTGGTTGTTATTCCAAGCATGTACTGCTATTTTTGATGTGTCAATGTTGTATTTCTTAATCAAATTTTGGTGTTCTTAACTCTAACTTCTAAAGGTCCTGAAGTTTCACCGATATAGTATATTATATAGTCATTCTTGCATGAACTGTTGCTGCGAGTAGTTGTGCAGGCAGTACCGTGGGCCAGGTTCGTACTATTTTGTGTTATCGCTTATAAATAATTAATTCAACTTCGTACACAATGGGAGGCGAAGATCGAGCACTCAGATCTAAGACAGAAGATGGTGCACTTATCCAAAAAGTAGTGGAAAAATTTTACAATCGGAAAAACTACTTACAGTTATAGGAGACAGAATTCCTGCAAAGGTTGCTGCTCAATTCAAGCCACTTTAAAATGTATGATGGTAAAGTTCGCGATTTGGAAACAAAATTATATAATGCGAATACGAATATCGAAGAATTAGAACAACATTCCAGACGAAATAGACTGAGAATTTTCGGTATCGATGAAGAAGGTAAGGAAGACACTGATATGAAGATAATGGAGTTATGTCAAAAACAATTGAATATACAATTATGAGGAGCTCTATAGACATAAGTCATAGGATTTCAAAACCAGTAAGTCGCAAACCACGTCCTATAATTGTAAAATTTGTTAACCGGAGCATTCGTAATGAGATATATCGCAGCAAACTGAAGAGGTCTTGCATTCTGATTCGAGAAGATATGAAACAGGTACGAGCTAGTATTTAAAAAACTGCGATTGATATGAATATGGAACCAAAAATTTCTGGATTAACAACGGAATGATATTCGTCAAGAGTGACAACGTTTTGTACAAAGTTATAAATATGGTGGATCTTTGTAAAATAAATAAAAGTGATAGTGTTGAAAAGTGATATGGCTGAAAATTGTCGTCCCCAGGTGCTGTCGCAAAATAGTTTTTCGTTTATTTCCTTTTGCCTTATCGGCATTCAAATACAAATTTTTAAATTTATTTTCTATATATCTGTTTTTGTTGTCTATTATTAAGTAACTGTTTAATTATAAGCCAAAATAGAGATGGATTTAGTTTTTGATAAAAAAGAAACTTTAGTTTGTGACATCGTTGGATTTACAGACCTTTTGTGTAAGCATAGTAATCTAATTTCTATTTTTAATATGAATATAAGAAGTATTAACAAAAATTATGCAATCATTACTAATTACTAATGAAATTTGACGTAATAGTACTTACTGAAACTTGGAATATACAGCACGAGATTGATAAATACAAATTGCAAGGTTACAACATTTACTACAATTATGGCTCATTTAATCAAAATGATGGGGTGATTGTTTATGTTAAGGAAAATATTAAGCAAACTGTTCAATTAATTACAACAGACTTGTGCATTACGTTTCTTCGGTTAAATTGTGTTATAAATAATGTATCATTCGCAATCACAGCTATCTATAGATCCCATTCTAGTAACGTACATCAGTTTTTGCAGGATCTTGGAAAGACGTTGCGGAGTCTTAAGAACTGTAATTATCAAGTTGAAATAATTGCTGGAGATATCAATATTGATATTCTGGAACCAGATGCAATTTCTAACATTTATTTAGATATAATGAGTGAATTTGGGTTTATAACTTATTTTTAAAATCCTACTAGAGTTACTGCTACATCAAAATCATGCGTTGATCACATTTTTATTAAGTATGAAAACGAACCATTTGATAATTTATTTCCATTGGTTATTGAGTCTTTCATTACAGACCACTATTCCACTGCATTATTGATCAAAGAACACCTGTATATTTCCCCTATGAGTAATAATAATAATTAGGTATAATCATGTAAAAACCAAAATATCTATTAATTTTGAAAAATTAAATAATCAACTGGATAATGAAAATTGGGAAGAAGTTTGTAATTGTTATGATGCTAATACTGCAGCTTCAGTATTCATACAAAAAAATAAAAGCTTATATCTTAAAATCACAGAGTACTGTCCGGATTCAATCAAAATACAGAAAAATTAAACGTTGGATGACAAATGGAATTTTAAACTCAATTAGACACAGAGCTAAAGTTAGTAAGAAAGTATTAAAAGGATTCGCATGATTTACAATTAATTATATATTACAAAAATTACAGACAAAAATCGACAAGCTTAATTAAAACTGCTAAAGATAACTATTATAAATCAAAATTACATGAGGCATCTGGCAATTTAAAAAAGCCATGGCAAATTATCAATGAAATAACTAATTATTCTAAGAAAACTTCGGAAATTGGAGTTATTGTTGATGATAAAAAATATGATGCAGATAAAGCTATCTCAATGAGTTTTTCCAGAGTGTCGGTACGAATATGGCAAAGTTAATTGATAAGAGGGATAATGATTCTTTTTTAGATAGTTACAACCCAAATACTATTTACTTATTGCCTATAACTTAAAATGAAATTAATAAATACATCAAAAACTTGAAAAATAAAAATTCAAGTGGAGTTGATGGTATCGGCAATAATATCATTAAAGCCGTAACTCAATTTATATTACAACCATTAGTGCACATTACTAATTTCAAACAGGACGTTTTCCTCAAGTTTTTAAAAATAGTTTAATTCTTACCATATTTAAGTTTGGTGATAAAACAATTGTTAATATTTAGAGGCCTATATCACTTACCAGCAATTTAGGGAAAGTAATTGAAAAATGTATTAAAGAAAGGCTAATAAATTTTTTGGACAAATTTAAAACATTATCTAGTAATTAATATGGTTTCCGTAGTAATGTTGGCGCTAATGGTGCAATATATGCAATCAGTAGCAAAATACATAATAATCTAGACAACAGTAAAACAAACTTTAGCTGTTTTTCTGGATCTTGGAAAAGCTTTCGATACTGTGTGTCACATGATCCTCTGTCGCAAATTAGACAATTTTGGAATTGGAGGTACAGCAATTGAATTGATTAAATCTTATTTATCAGACAGAACACAAAAAGTTACGGTAAATGAAGCTTTGAGTAACAAATTAATCGTTAACATGGGAATTCCACAAGGAACTGTATTGGGACCTTTATTGTTTTTGATTTATACAAACGATCTTACGAACCTGAATGTAAACGGTGACATAATTTCATTTGCTGATGATGCAGCTATTGTCTTTGCGGCAGAGAGTCATGAGAAACTAGTATGCAAGGCGGAAGATGGAATGTCACGTATAATGCATAAATTAAAAACCGATTTGCTATCGCTAACTTGTCTAAAACCAAATTTATATATTTTTCCATTACACAACAAATTACTCCACCTATTACAAATATTTGAGTTCATTCATTCAAGTGTATTAATAACAATAAAAATCATTGCAACTGTACTCAAATTATTACACCTGTGAATTATATTAAATATCTTGGAATATACATTGACGGTAACATGAAATGGAAAAAAGAAAAAGAAGAAACGGTAACAAAACTTAGGAAATCTTTATATAAATTTAAATTCCTTAAAACTATATCAAAAAGGGAACAATATTAAACGTTTACCATGCCTTGGTTCAAGCTGTTACTCAGTATGGAATAATAGGTTGGGGTGGTGTAGCGGACTGCTATTTGCTTCCTTTAGAAATTCTTAAAAAAATAGTAATAAAAATTATATTCAATAAAGATTATACTTACTCCACGGAGCTACTTTTTTCAGAAATAAATATTTTTTCGATTAGGCAAATATATCTATACACATTAGCTATTTTTCCTTTTAAATATCATACATTTTTTACATTGTGCGTGGTTATCAATCTTAAAACAATGAAATCAGTTTCACAAAATCATGCCAGTTATTTATGTACAAAATTGTTCAATGACATTCCGATCAATTTGGGAAGGGTCTAGGACATCTCGGCGCCGCCATCTCGGCACGGGGCCAGCTCGGCGCCGGGACAACTCGGCGCGGAGCCATCTCGGCGCCAGCCAACTCGGCTTTAGGCCATTTCGGCGCCGAATTCAAATTCGCAAACTACAGTAACTACATAAGAAAATTATTATAAACAAATAATAAATAAAGCGATCGCCAAAAAGCTGGCATCAAATGAAAAAAAGGTATTTAGAATTTCTTGGAAAATTAAACACTGACGACCCGAGGTGGTTGCAAAGTAATTACAAATGAGCCAAACAAAAGTTGTCACGTGACTTCCGTTATCAGTAAAATATTACATTTTAAAATTATTACGAAACATGTATTTACTAGTCAAGGTAGAGACACATTTTACGAAAAAAAGTTTTCTGGCTTTGAGATTGTTCAGTCAGCTAAAACTAACACACTTAAAAATCTCATGGTAATCTTGCTTAATTTCCGAAAAATAGCACTTTTTGAATTTACACAATTTCGAAAAACGCATTTTCTAACTAAATAAAGTGCCTTTTATGTGACAAATATTTCTTTAATGTTTATTTCCCAAATCAAAGATCTTTATTTTTAACAAAGTTTTCTTATTATGAAATAAAAAACTTTGTTAAAAATATTAGTTTTTCCGTAGCAGTCTTTGTTAAAAGTAAAATTCTTTGATATGGGACCTAAACATACCGTCTGTTCTATAAAAAAGGCCCCGCCTTCTAGCTACTTTATTATTTATTTTAGACCCAATATACCTTATATCAAATCAAATGGCACATAAAAACCTACATTTTAACACTATCAAAAATGTTTATCTTCAATTGTTTCAGAGTGGTGACGTCACGTGCAATTTTTTTAAATGACACTGTATATATTTTTTTTTTACATTTTCTGGTAGAGGTTTTTTGTCTCTTTTCAACAATACAGGGTGGTCCACTTTTTTGTAGCAGGACTTTAATAGTAGGTATAAAAACTGATTTCAAGGCGAAAATTTCATATAAACATAGGCCCTGAAACTCTTCGTTTTAAAGATACAGGGCGTTCAAATTTTCGAAAAAAAATATATTTTTTTGTACAGTATCCCAACCAGCTGAGACAATTAAACTAAATTTGGTGTGCAACTCTATCCTAAATGCTACTACATTCCGTGACAATATCAAGGCCCTCGATCGACCATTGGCGGAGATGTGGGGTTTCGCGGCCAATAAATTTTAAAATTCACTAGTACGACCCTGTTAAAAATCGAAATTGTTTCTTTTTTCAAAAAAAAAAACGTGTAATTCTCTACAAAAAATGTCTCTTAACATTTTCCCATATCTCCCACGGTTACGTTGCAATTTTCAATAGTTTGGTCAAATTCATGTTTTTTATTCAAAATAAACTCGAACTAGTTTTGGGGTAGAATATTCTAATTAAATAAGTTACATTCCTTGTTACTTATTACTGGACATTGAAAATAAGGCCTTTTAATTACTTCTTCCATTATTAGCATAAGTACGAAAAACGGCTAGCATTTCCTTATTTTGTAAAGAAAAGTGTGTCATGAAAAACAAAATCACCCTGTATCTTTAAAACGAAGAGTTTCAGGGTCTATGTTCATATGAACTTTTCGCCTTGAAATAAGTTTTTCTGTCTACTATTAAAGTCCTCCTACAAAAAAGTGGACCACCCTGTATAAATATTTTATGCCCTTACATAAGAAAATTTTCGAGAAAAATTAAAAAACTTTTTTATCGGTGGGAGGCCACCATACAAAACTATAAACAAAAGTGTAACTCAGTAAAACAAAACAATAAACACTTTAGATTATTCTGAAATCTGACAGTTAAAGCGTTTGGCTACTATTTGTTTTGTTTTTCTGAGTTACACTTTTGTTTACAGTTTTGTATCATGGCCTCCCACTGTGAAAAAGTTTTTGTAATTTTTCACGAAAATTTTTTTATGCAAGTGCATGAAATATTTATATTGTTGAAAAGAGAAAAAAACCTCTACCAGAAAATGTCAAAAAATATATACAGTGTCATTTAAAAAAATTGCACGTGACGTCACCACTCTGAAACAATTGAAGATAAATTTTTTTTGATAGTGTTAAAATGTAGGTTTTTATGTGTCATTTGATTTGATATAAGGTTTATTGGGTCTAAAATAAATAATAAAGTAGCTAGAAGGCGGGGCCTTCGGCTTCGTTTCATAATTTTCATGTCTTGTGCATGAACGTCGACTTTTAGCACTTGTTGCATAAATAGCTATTTTAAAAATATTAACCATTCAATAACATAAAATAAAAAACAAAACTATTTTCCATACTATTTCTAAAATTTGCAGCGCGTACAAAAACGATGTTGATGTTGGTATTATTCACTCACGGTCATGTATTCGTATTCGTATTCGTATTCGCGAATATTCATAAGAGTATTTGTATTCGGTATTCGTATTCGCGAATACGAATTTTTGTATATTCGGAACATCCCTAGTGCCGAGGTGTACACTATGTTTTATTTGAAATCGAGTAATTGTAAAATTACAACATTTTAACCAAATATTGTAGGTTATGTTGACGTCGGTTGACGTTTATCTGTCGCCACCTACAAAAAAGTCGTAAAACAATGGATTACTTTAATGCCGATTTCTCGTATTTTAATGACTTTCAAGTACTTTAGTGTCGATTTCAAATAAAATAGGTTTTTTTTAATTTCCAAGGCATACTTGATTTTTCAAAACTGAAATGCTGTTAGAAATTCGCCTTTCACCAAGCAGGGATGAACCCCAAAAAATGAAAATTTAAATCGGGATTTTTTTACCGTTTACAAAAGCCGTTTCACCTATCCTGGGACACACTGTATACAGGGTGTTCGGAAAATACGTGTACATCGAAAAACCACAAGTTCCTTGGCCCAAAATATGATGATTTAACTCAACTTACTTATACCTATACAAAGTTGCTTAGTATAGCCGCTAGAGGTCTTCAAAAATGATTAGTTTTTCAAGTAAGTCGAAAAATCTGATAGATTTTATTCATTTTTTGGCCATGCGTTTGTACCAGTAAACTGTAGCCTTTTGTGGAATAAACCTTAATTTCGAAATTACAGGGTGTTTAAAATCATAGTCACAATAAATTATCCATCCATATTTTTTAACCCCCTGTATAATCACTACCAATGTTTTTTGTGAATAGCTAATATTTTAGAAGCTATAACCTCTCTTACAAAATTTTAGTTGGGTAAACGGTTTAGCCACAAAAAACATATTTTCTACAAGCCTGAATCAGTAGGTAATTGTAACTCAACACTAGGCTTGTAGGGATTTAGAAAATATTTTTTTGTGGCTAAACTCTTCACCCAACTAGAATATTGTAAGAGAGGAAATAGCTTATATTAAAATAACTATTTAGAAAAAAAATTCGTAGTGATTATACAGGGGGTTAAAACATTTAAAAAAGTTAATCGTTTTAAATCATCATATTTTGGGCAAAGGAACTTGTGGTCTTCCGTTGTACACGTATTTTCCGGACACCCTGTATACAAGGTGATTTTTAAGTTGATTTTTTCCTTTTGCCAGGATATAAAGCTAAAAAAGTAAGCTATTTTTTCATTTACCACTTTTGCGAAATATCAAAACTAACGGTGGTACAGGGTGTTAAAGTTTCAAATTAAGAACTAAAATTACTTAACAAAAATTAAACTAAACTTAATCTAACTTAAATGATATGTTCAAAATTATCAGCATTCGCTTCTACACACACGTTCCGCGTATCAGAGCGATGCGGCAGAGGCATTTTGACGACACTCCCAGTAAATAATAAGCATATTCACTCCTTCATTATTTTCATAAACATAAGCCATTATTGTAGCAATAACATTAAGAAAATTACAATGGGAAACTGGTTGAGAGGTCATTGCTTGACAACAGAGATAAACAAAAATAAAATTGTTCAGCCGCCTTTGCGCCAAAGTTTAGTTTTTAATTTGAAACTTTAACACCCTGTACTTCCTTTAGTTTTGATATTTCGGAAAAGTGGCAAATGAGAAAAAAAGCTTATTTTTTTAGCTTTATATCCTGGTAAAAGGAAAAAATCAACTAAAAAATTACCCTGTATATACAGTGTGTCCCCGATAGGTGAAACGACTCTTTTAAAGGTAAAAAATTCTCGATTTAAATTTTCATTTTTTGGGGTTCAGCCCTGCTTGTTTAAAGGAGAATTTCTAACAGCATTTCAGTTTGGAAAAATCAATTATGCCTTAGAAATTTTCAAAAAACCTATTTTACTGTAGAGTAGCGTGCCTTTTATGTAGCAAATACGACAAAAAGTTATTAAGAAAAGTTGTTTAGAATCAACATCTAGGCTGCTATACCAAATTTCAAAATCCTCGGCCAACTTTGATATCTTACATTTTCTTTTATGTTTAGGTCCCATATCAAAGAATTAATTTTTAACAAATTTCATAATAAAAAAACTTTGTTAAAAATAAAATTATTTGATTTGGGAAATAAACATTAAAGAAATATTTGTCACATAAAAGGCACTTTACTTAGTTAGAAAATGGCGTTTTTCGAAATTATGTAAATGGAAAAAGTGCCATTTTTCGGAAATTAAGCAAGATTTCAATGAGATTTTTTATTGTGTGTTAGTTTTAGCTGACTGAACAATCTCAAAGCCAGAAAACTTTTTTTCGTAAAATGTGTCTCTATCTTGACTAGTAAATACATGTTTCGTAATAATTTAAAAAAAAATTAAAATTTTACTCATGACGGGAGTCATGTGACAACTTTTATTTGGCCCCTTTGTAATCGCTTTGCAACCACCTCTGGTCGCCAGTGTTTGATTTTCCAAGAAATTCTAAATATTTGTTTTTCATTTGATGCCAGCTTGTTGGCGATCGCTTTATTGATTATTTGTTTATAATAATTTTCCTACGTAGTGCACACTGTAGTTTGCGAATTTGAATTCGGCGCCGAGATGGCCCAGCCCCGAGTTGGCTGGCGCCGAGATGGCTCCGCGCCGAATTGCCTGGCGCCGAGCTGGCCCCACGCCGAGATGGCGGCGCCGAAGCGGCGGCACCGAGATGGCGGCGCCGAGTTGTCCGGCTTCGATTTGAGAAATATTTCTTCTTTGAATATTTTTAAATTAAAAAATGGATTAAGAGTAAAGTCTTGGATTACTATGCTTGCCTAAGTAGCATTAGATTTTAAGAATAGATTTTTAAGTTAATTTCAATTATAAACAACTGAAATATGAATGCGAGGATTAATTCAATTTAATTTAATTTATAAATGTATCATTAATTTGTCAATATGAAGAGAAACTGGCCACGCACAAGTTATCTTTTGTGGTCAGTATCATTTTATATATATTAACGATATAAGTTTGGTTATGAGCATCTTAACCAAACGAGTTTGGTTGCCAAAACGAGGCGGTGAGCCGAGTTTTGCGGCAATCATACGAGTTTCGTTAAGTGCCATCAGCAAACGTGTATTGTTCAATATTTTATCTTCATCAATAAACTCTGGTTTGAAGTATTTTTTTATATAAAAAGAGTGTGGTAATACGATACTAAAATTAATTTGGCTAAAAGTCTATAACAACACCGATGAAGATAAATCGATTTACATTTGTATATATACTTATCTGAATAAATTCATTTATCTATCTATCCCGCATTCACAAGGGATACTATATATACAATTCTTTTGATGTTCTTCGTTGAACGGTTTCGTTTTTGTAAGGATCAACCGCAAGGTATTCATAGTTTTGAATGCCGCTCTAACGTTAAACCTATTTCCAATTTGTTTAATTCAGCAGGCCGTGGTAAAATGTATTCAAATACAAACCTATGTTGTCATTTGACAAAATAAAGCCTTATATTATGCAGTGCAAAATTACTGTTATGGTATTATCTGCTGTAATAAGACGAATGCTTTTAAAATAAGTTTAAGAGAATTATTTGGAGAAAATTCAACATCGTTTTAAATTCACATAGTATAATAATTGTTCTACTTATTTTCTTTTATTATTTTTTAGCATACTACTAAAACGTAGTCGAATTTCGTTAGTCTTAACAAAATAATAAAAATGTATGACTGTAATTAACCACAAATAAAATTTGTGGTAATTAATGATTAAGTAATTTATAAAATGTGTATATATGGGTGTATATTAGCATGTAAACAGCAGAAGTTCTACCCTTTATTAAATGCAATCATAATTTCAGCTATAAAATTCATGAATTCTATCTGAAACATTTATGCTCGCATCTGGCTTGTTTTATCTATCGCGCAGTAAAATTTAGGGAGAATTACACACTCAGAGAAGGAATCTACGCAAGTATACGCGGTGTATGATAAACTTTTTGTTAACAAACGTCGGGGTTTATGAAAGTTTCCCCCGCTTTTGCGCCTCGTACATCTCCCATGAGTTATAACCTTGCTTTCTACGTGGATGCTAATCTGCATGGGGGTGAGTGGTTATCATCACACCCCAGCAAATTTGTTACACAAAAACGAAATGTTGTTACTCATCGCCAGTTCTGCATACGCAAGAACCGTGCATTAAATTAAGGAAAGGTGACTATTATTTATACGTTCTCGATTTTGCGAGCGCCAAATGAAATTCATTGTGCCAGGAAATTGAATTTGCGTATAAGCTGTATTAATTCAAAATTAGACTATATGCAAATGAAGATTCCAACGAAGAACAGCGGCTATACCTAAAGTTGGCATATTGCTACTATCATGAACATAATCCTTATTTCTTTATCGGCGTTGGTATTTTACTTAATGCTCTTGATTTCGACCAAATACTACTTAATATAGTCACGAAAAAAGTACGATGCTGGTTCAACAAAAACACATTTATAATGTTTGGTAGCCTCGGTGACAAAACGGGTGAATTGTAGTTGTTTATTAGCGTGTTCTTATTTTATACGTATATACAGGGTGAGTTTGAAACGTCTGTAGATATTTAAACCTGGGATGGATTGCGGTAATTAGAAGACAATTGCAAAAAGGACGCTTGACACAAAATGAACAAATGCCCAACGCTAATTTGAAAAGATGCTTCAATTAATTACGCAAAACCCTTACGACTAAACACAACATGAATTGCACCATTGTCTTTAACGTATTTAGAAGCACAAATGTGACAAGTCTCACATCTATCCGAGCTCGTGCCATGTCGAAGCGTTTTTAGCATTAATGCGGCTTCGCTCCACACAAAACCCAGATGTGGTGCCAGAAAAGTAGTTCCACAGCCTTGCTGCACATGTATAAATGTATGTGCACACATAGCTCGACGTTAATCCTGCATCCTGCACTCTCGGCTAAAATCACGAAGTGGATGAAGGCTCCAACATGTCCAAGAACACCTCCCCCAAGCATGTGTCTGTTTTATAGCTTGTACAGACCACTTCATGCAGCATATTTGGTTAGTAATAGCTCTAACTTCATTGGTGCGTAAATTCGTAGCATTCATGTGCACAATATTCAATCTTCTATACTTGCAGGCCCCAAGTTTTGTACATACACGTGCTCCTCAGCTACTATCTTTGAATTCTGCACCGGAAAAATTGAAAGAGAAATATGAACATGCTTATCAATAATTCTAACACTGATTTATAGAAAGAAGAGTAAAGGTGGTCAACGCAAAAGTTCTCCTACTATATTTCGAATAAAATTAAACGGTTCTTGTAAGGGTTTTTCAATCTAGAGAACAAAGCTATCAGTGAGGAAGAGCATTGTCATATTGATGTTTGTATGGTAATTCAGTAGAAGAATGTCAATAAGGCAGAACTCCGATTAAAACTACAAAGATTTTTCTTGATTATTGTACCGATCTGGAGCCAGTATTGGTGACCTTTTGTAGTAAAAATGGGTTGTAAGAGATGGCCGATATCCAGCATCAAAGATCAAGCAGTCATGGCTTGGGAAACAATCTCATGGGTTAAGGGTTGAGCACCCTTTTTGACGATATTAATATTGAACAAAGTCATATAGATTAATAATGGTTTATTGACTAAAACATATTGGTTCCATGCATAAATTTTTACATCATTGACGTAAATATATGCACAATAAGCTTGTTAACGTAATTACATGTTTTAGCAAACCGTTGCAGTTTGTTTACTTGTTTCGGACATAGATTGTGCTAAGTAATGTTGTGTAACTGTAACCCAGAGCGTGATGCTGACCAGAAATGCTGATTCGTTATCGCAGCGTATTCTTATGAATTGCTGAATTAACGAATTGCTTCAGACTTCTAACTCAAGTTTTAACTAATGAAATTTTACAGGTATCAAAACTAAAAATACACAAAACCTAATATGTCTGTGTTAGCATTAGAGGCATACCAAAAATACTTTCGAATTTTCTTAAACTGCCGAATACATCCAGCTGCATCAACCATTGCTTTATAACAGCGGTTTCCACCGCAATTTTAGGTATTATGAGGAACTTATAATAGTAATTGTGTAGTGGTGTAGTTTACGCAGGTATATTTCTCCCATGGTGTGTTTCGTACATAAATAAACATAAAAAGCAAATCATTATGCCAATTTTTGGAGCAATTTGAACCAATTCAAAACATGCATATTTGACATGGTTTTGGAAATCAAAGCAATAATGAAGTACCAGGAACATATACTTAATAAGTTATTAAAAAGTAAAAACTTGAGAAGTCCATACTAATGTAAAAACAGATTTTACCAATATAGAGCTTAAGTGGATGTTTGGTGATCAATGGAAAGCAAGTTAGACATGACACGAATTGGAAGAAATATCGGAATATGCTGGATTCATTAAAGCTTTATGTGGCAAAGTTATTTTACGTTCATCTAAATTAAGAAAATAATTGATTGTTTCTTCAGCGGATCATAATTTTCAACTCAATACCTATATATACAGAACACCAAACATGACGTCACAGTTTAGCTTGTCTGATATCTTTTTTATTTACATAAATAAATAAAATCAATTTACCTTTATAAGAGACAAATGGGATTTTCATTATTCAATACTTATTAGTGCAGAGTACGATATAGTTATTTATGCAACTAGTGTGTAAAGTAGGTCTTTTTAATCGAGTGTGGAGATTTTCGCACGAGGCGCCAGCCGAGTGCACAAATGGTAGCACGAGATTAAAAAAAGACCTTTTACACACTTATTGCATACTAGATTTTTTCTACAACTGAACATTTAACATTTTTTATCTACGACCACTACTAAAAGTAGGCCTTTTAGCGCTAGCTTGTTTCACTAAAAGTGACGTTTTATAGTTTACCGTGTTTAAAGAAATCAGCTGTTTACTTTTAGCACATGTGCTAAAAGTGAAGCGAGGTTCAAAACTACAATTTCGAACTGCAAGTGAAGTTGTAAAGCTATTCTAGTTGCTTCTTGCGTTACAGGTAAAGCGTTTTTGAAATAATTAAAGCGTTATGTAATGAATACAGTCATATGTGGAGTATCAATAATTACATTTCGTAACTCAACCTTGACAGCACGGGCGTGGCCAAACAATCGCCAGCGGCGTAGGCTACTATTCATTATGACGCAGCGTCGCAGATGCGAACCTTTCTTAAACCGATATTTATGGATTAATAACGGTAAAATTAAGGTCGTAGATAAAATATTGTATGCAACGCGTGCTAAAAGTCGTTTATGCGCGAGACATGTTATGAAACTCAGCCTTCGGCTTCGTTTCATAATTTTCATGTCTCGCGCATAAAAGTCGACTTTTAGCACTTGTTGCATAAATAGCTATTATCAATTGATTTATTTATTTTGGTACGGAACTGGTTGGTTGATTGAAATTAGTTTTAAGTTGGCGCCACTGATCGTGATCGATGAACTGTCAAAATTATGTAAAATTTTGTAAATAGGCAACCCAAAATCAATTTCGCTTTAAGCGAAATACATCCCATATATGTAAATGCTTTTATTTTATCCTATTATGTTATTATGACAATAACTCCTTAGCAACGAGTTGTGTTAAGATGCATTTAACAACACTAGTGTTGTTAAGAAAAATAACATAATGATACTTTATTAGCATTTAATCACATGTTGACAGCACTGAAGTGTATTGTCAGTCTATGTCAAATTCGATGTTAGTAGGTTAGGATTTGTTTGTTATTTGACACAAACTGACGCAAAACTTAACCTGAAAATCTCAAATTTAACATAACCTGACAGCGCTACCAACAATACAGTATTGAGTTTTTATCTTACTAGTGACACCACCACTCGCTGTTGTAAGTGTCATTAATAACCATTTTTCCTATTTTTTGAAAAAGATTAGTATTTTAGGATAAAATAAACCGTGTTACGATATACGTAACGTTATCTGCTTTCTACATTGCTCGAGAATTTTAAAGAACTCGCTCCTAACGTCGCTCGTTCATTCAAACTATTCTCTCGTAATGTAAAAAGCTTGATAACGTTACTTGCATCGTAAATTACTATTAAAAAATGTACCAAAATAACACCAGTAAAGTAAAAGTAGGTAACTCACTATCGCAACAATTTCAATGTACGAAAGGTCTCCGACAAGGATGTGGGTTATCTCCCACGCTATTTAAGATATACCTTAATAAAGTTCTACATAACTGGAAGAGAAAATGTACGAATATGGGAATTCCAATAAATGACAATTACTTGATCACACTATTCTTTGCGGACGATCAGGTTATAACAGCAGGTGATGACGAAGACATAAAATATATGTTAAGAAAACTAACTGATGAATATGAAAAATGGGGTTTATCAATAAATATAGACAAAACTAGATATATGGTAATTCGAAATGAGGGTGACGATATTGTAACAGACAAAGGAATCGTGAAGTACTGTACAGAATACAAATATCTTGGCATAACGATCACTAAAGACGGGATTAGAGACAAAGACATATTAAATAAGATTGGACAAGGAAGAAAAACATATTTAAAACCATTACATAAAGTGTAAGCACCTACGCATCAGAAGTATGGGTAATGAACAAAACACTAGAAAGAAGAATGAGAGCTCTAGAAATGGATTCTTACCGAAGAAGTTGCCAAGTTTCTCGATTGGATAGAATTAGAAATGAAGAAATACTAAAAAGGATGGAAGTAGAAGATTCGATCGTAGATACAGTTGAAAAGAAACAGTTGCTGTGGTATGGGCACCTACGCAGAATGCCAAATGCAAGATGGCCAATTAGGCTATACAATTGGGTTCCATGGGAAAGACAAAAACGAGGAAGACCAAGTACGAAATGGAAACAAAGCGTACAGGAAGCAATGCGATCAAGAAATCTGCAAGATAACGATTGGACAGATCGTAAAGCGTGGCGTCTAAGAAGCGAAAAGCGGCGATCGTGTAGAATCTCGCAAATATAAATATATAATGCACTAGGGTTTTAAGTAATAAGTTAAATTTTGACTTTTTGAATTGAATTTTAAAAAATTGTAATAGGAGATTAGTTAAGTCAATTTGGTGTTAAAGTTTGCATGATTAATATTATATTAAATAAAAATCATTAAGTCGTAAATAGTTTAATAAATAAGCAAAAAAACGTTTCGCACAATTAAATTGGCTTCATCAGTTTATGATAATAAGAGCATTATGTTGAAATGGTTAAATGGAAAATTACAATTGGTTTAATTAATTTTTGTAGAACATAACTATAATCATTACGACTTTTTTATATTTTTTATAATACTATTAAAGTAAGGAGTTAAATGATTAAATTTACATTTTAAATAAATAACTGTTATAAATTATTTTAATTAATATTTTACTGGCTTTCATTTCGAAGCAAGCAAGAAGTCTGAAATATTAGATAAAACTGCAAGGTTACATACAATATTTGCACTAGGGTTTGTAAAGAACCTTTTATGCATTATTACTGTTACTAATAATAATTCATTAATTATGTTAATTTTTCACGATTATTATTGTTTTGTACTTATCATTACCAAATTCTATTAAATAAATTACATCTTTCTGGTTTTTCACATGATTAACATCTAGAATAAGGTTATATAAATAGCCTCCCCAAAATACATTTCACTTTTTATGCACTAGGGTTTGTAAAGAACTTTTTATGCACTGCTTTTTAAAAAGTGGAACTTTACAAACTAACTAACGTGTTTAAAGTATCTACTTTAGACACGGTTGTAGAAAAAAAAAATAAATACTTTTCGGAAGCATTTGACGCAAATATATATTTTTTTAAATGAATTCGTAATCCATTTGGCGAGTCTTTTATGACGATGACTGATGGGTTGACACTGACAGAAAAATAAAACCCTTGTAGTAGTAATGAATGATTTAAACTCTCAAATAGGGCAATGTAAATATGAAGATTTAGTAGGCGAGGGTGGGCTTGGTGTACGCAATTTCAAACGTGACAGACTTATCCAACTCTGTCAAGAGCCAAAACTAGTTGTATTAAACACATTCTATAAGTTACCACCAAGAATGTTGTATACAAAGCGATCCCCACAAGACAATGCACAGAGATTGATTATATATTAAACAGTACAGTTAAAAACACAAGAAGACAAAACAAAATTTGTAAATGGAACGTGACCAAATTAAATGAGGTCGATATAAAGGTAAAATTACAAACACTAGACAAAGGCTTCCAGGAAATTTAAAAAAATCCCAGAGATGGAAGAATAACTGAAAAATGGAATGACACGAAGCAAATAGTTCTTACTACCGCTAAAAATAATATAAAAACCGTCAAGGATGTGAAAAGAAAAAGATGGATGCCAACCGTAATAATAGAGATAATAGAAGAACTCAAAATGTAGAAAGAGCAGGATTTCAATAAACACAAGGAGATAAATATAGTCATTGAAACAAAAATAAGAAAAATTTAATTCCTACAAAATAGAAACGGTTCCTTCATGAGAAGATAAAAACTATTGGTGTACTTATATAAGAAAAGAAGATAAAACACACTAGTAGATAAAAATAAGCGCAGGATAATGGATATAGAAGAGCAATTAACCACTTGAAAAATTACGTAAAACAATTGTTTGAAGATAAAAAATTTGAAAATGTTAGTGTGCATATTATACAATCGGAAATGTCAACTACAAAAAGAAGAAGTAGTTGCAGCTATAAAAATGAAAAAGCAACAGACCCAGATAATATACCAGCTAAACTTAATTACTCCTAGATGAAAGAAGTACTTTAGCTTTAACAGATTTATTTAGCGCAGTATCTTCATCTCCATTACGCTACTGAAAACCAATAAAGCAAGACATTACAAAGACTATAGCTATAGTCAGTTTAACGAGTCATATACAGTGAATTTATTTTAATGGTTAACATAGCAGTTTCGTTTCTATGCCAGCATTTAATCATACAGGTCACTTCCATAGTTACCAATGAAATCAATAGATTAGAGCGTTTATTTTACGAGTTAACATACGAATTTGAATTAGGTACTTGCTAGTAAGAAACTTTAATTTTGTTACCGGAATGTAGGAATGCAACTAAAAAGTAGATACGTAGGAACAACTTGTGTGTTGTATCTTTTCCTCAGTGGTATACAAGAGTGTAACTTTTAATTGTCTTTTTGACAAGTAATAATTCGTATGTTAACTCTTAAAATATACGCTCTAATCTATTAGTCTCATTTGTAACTATGGAAATGACCTGTACGATTAAATGGTGGCATAGAAACGAAACGCTTATGTTAACTTTTAAAATAAATTCCCTGTACTTAAAGCCTTTGTCAGAACTGAACGTAACTAATTGGAAATGTAAAGAAGGTATTAGTGAATCTCAGTTTGGGTCCTGCAACGGCTTGGATTGGCAAGAATACTAGAAATTTGCTAGTCAAAAAAAGTTGGGAACTGCTGCTTTAGGAAATCATTTGCTACATCAGTGGCTGATGCATTATTACTTTCAAAATGCATGGCGCATGGAAATTATACAACAACACAAAGAGATATATGTATTGAGAGCTCCGTGAAAAGCAAACATTAGATGGCTAACAAATACTGGTTGAACAAGAAGCGCTGAATATTTTCGGACTGTAAAAACCTGGTGTTCATATTTATAATAATAATAATAAAGCTTGTCGTTACAATACATGTTGAGTAAAATTTCGAAACGTAGTTGAAATTTAGTTTTTAGACGACCACGTATGAAAGTAACATTATCGCGACAGCAGCCTACTACAGAAAGTTGACAATTTCATACACTAGCACGATATTATATCGTGCTAGTCATATCGTAACGGCATAAAGTTATTCAAATCACGGCCTCATCACGGCCTGCTTAATTGTGTGACAAACGTCACTTTGACGTTTGTCACACAATTAAGGAGACCGGGATTCAAATAATCCAGACGCTTTTGCTTTATTCGTTGCTTTGCTTCCAACAAGCTCTAATTTTTTATAATTGTACCAATAATAATATAACGATCAATTTTGCAAACAAAATAAAAACAATTCTTAAAAATAGAATTTACTTTGAGTGGTCGTCTAAAAAATAGTGTTCATAACTCGCCCGAAAGTGCAAATATCTGTGCTCGTGTTTTAGATCCACTCGGGCTTCGCTTCGCTACGCCCTCGTTTGTCTAATCAACACTCGCACGATACTTGCTACTTTCGACGCTTGTCATGAAAATAACTATTTTCGACGACTGACATCGAAAGTAGATTTTTCTCACTGTCATTTGACAACAGAAAGTTGACATTTGCCGCTGAGCGTGCGTTTTCATCACTTTGCCGCTCGCCAAGCGTTTTGGGTTTCCGCGTGAACAAAATAGGTAGCCACGTCCGAATGTTTCCTTGACAATGCCCGTCATTTGTCGAAATAATCATGTCACATGTCTAATAGACTGCGCGAGTAATGTTAACTTGATTGTCAATTAATATTTGCAATAAAATGAAATATGATATTTTCCATTAATAATATGCTCAGTCGTCGAAAAAATAGTATGTATGTTTCGAGCTAAAAGTGCGCTTGCCGCTTTTGCGGCTTTGCCTCAACCAGCAATATTCATGCGCAAGCGGCAAGAATGCACTTTCAGCTCTTAACATACAATATACTATTTTGTACTCATGACTTCAAAATTCATATTTCCCGGTCATTCCCGATGCGCCGAAAATTACTTTTTCCGCACTGGGGTGCGTTTTACTTTTCAACAAAAACTAGGGCAATTATGTGTTCTTTGTAAATTTTCATAATTGCCGTTTGTTGGTTTAATTGCGTTTCCAAACATCAGAGGCGCTTTAAACGTTGACAAAAGCTAACAGGTGGGTAGGAGTAAAGTAGTAAAATACTAAACATTTTTTTAAATTTTACCTCCTTTTACAATAAAGGAAGTATTGGATTGAGTCCAAAAATTCGAAATTGAGTTTTCAACAGACCTTCACGTTTTAGAGTCCCCTGAATTGGTCTGTCTGTGTGTGTGTCTGTGTATCTGCCTGTGAACAGTGTGGGATACGGAAAGTTCGTTCCCCACATTTCGTTCCCCACATTTCGTACCCCACATTCCGTTTCCGGGATATTTCGTCTCCCCACATCTCGTACCCGGAAACTCCCGACCGAGCTCATTTTGTCTCCTAGATTATAGGGTGTTAAAAACGAGTGCAGCGATCGGAATGCAGTTGGAAAAATGAAAGATATTGTAATTAATTTATTTATTATAATAAAGTTATAAGAACAAAATAAATTGTACTTACTAAAAATGACGGTTTAATCGAAGTATCTTCTTGATATCTTGTATAGGGCACTATTTCTCATTCTGAACAACTTTTCTTAGTAATATTTTGCCGTATCATGAACAAAAAGGGTAGTTTACCTGAAAAGAAGATAGTTTTTGCTTAACTGTCAAGGCCGACTTGTTTTTGAAAATGTGATCATTTTCTTAAAATTCTCTACAAACCAAGCAGGAACTATAACTCCTATAACATTTTTGTGTAAAACTAAAAATAAAATTTAATTTCCTCTTGTAAACTCAAGCCGGGGACATATTGTATATAGTTCTTATAAGTTTATTATAATAAATTAATTAAATAAAATATCTTTTATTTTTCTAACTGCATTCCGATCGCTGCACTCGTTTTTCAACACCCTGTAATCTAGGAGACAAATTGAGCTCGCTCGGGAACGAAGTTTCCGGGTACGAGATGTGGGGAGACGAAATATCCCGGGAACGAAATGTGGGGTACGAAATGTGGGGAACGAAATGTGGGGAACGAACTTTCCGCAAACCATAACCGAACAGAGTATCTCAAAAACGAAAAAGGTATGGCATTGAAACTTCATATACAGTGAGAATAATGTAAGGCTGTACAGTACATGGCTGAATTATGCAAAATTAGACATAGGGAATTTACTTAAAGTTACCATGTTATTTGTAAACGAAATAACAACACAGTGACTATAGAAACTAAATGAAACTGGATTATTTCATTGTAATTTCAAAACCGACAATTGTTACTAGCATGGGTAAATTGATTAATGCCAAAATAAAGTTGCCAATGTCTAGTCTTACATTATTCACGCTGTATAAGTTTTGTGTACTACGTAGATGCGACAGAAAGCTTTTGAAGAAAATCGCATAACCGAAAGTAGATGTTTACCCTTGTGATTTTTCAGTTTTTTCCGATTTTTTCAAAAACGGCTCTAACGATTTTTTCAAACTTCACATTTTTATTACATTTTTAATGTGTATTGATGTGAGATAAGTGATTTTCCAGTTGAGTACTTCTAAGATGGGTTTCTTCTGTTTTTTTTTATTAACTCCTATTTTAAACAGAACACCCGGTATATTATTACATTTTTAAATTCAGCTTAAAATTCTAGAGATTATTCAACACTATAATGAAAGAACCAATGAAAATTGTTCAATTTGTCAGAAACGGCCGATCAAAATTGACTGTCATTGAAAACACCTAATGTCACAGTGTTTTCACGCTAGCCCGATTGGTTTCCATGATTTCAATTTAGTAAGTAGCCTTTGACTAACATTTCAACAAAACGTCAAAGTCAAAGTTTGCAAATCAGCGTCATTCTAAAGCTCATAATAATCGTGTTGGCAGCTCCAGTATTGAGTTAATAGTGGAAAACTTTAAAAATGTGTGCTGTCGAACACGGTAAAAGTCATCTACCCATTTTTTTGAATAATCTTTCCAAATACCACTCAAGGTAAAATTATTTAAGATTATTTTTTAAGCAGTTCTATCAGCCAATAGTAATGAGAAAAAAATTCAAATCGACCAATAGCATCAAAATTACAAAGACTATTTGCTAGTAGCATCAAAATTACACTGACTATTTGCTAGTAGCAAATTACAGCGACTATTTTTTCACAAACCATTCAAATCGTTCTTCTGCTGTAACACAGCTAGCTAAAAGTGGAGTAGGTAAATAGCAGTTGTTAAAAATAACAGGAAGCTCCATCAAACCCTATCTACAACTTGAACTGTTTAAAAAATAATCACGCCGAATTACATTCGTGGTGTTATTTTTTTTTTATAATTTTAACTAGATTAGCACTCATCTTCGTCCACTCGTGAGATTTCTTAATAGCAACAAAGATTCGTGAATCTAGTTAAAATTATCAAAAAATTATCACCACTTATGTAATTATTGTTGAGATTTTTTTTGGTCAACATGCAAATTATTGCAAATTTCTCAACAAAAACTGCTCAAATCTTTAACGCAGTTTTGGTTTCGAGAAATTTAAACGCAATATGTTGCATGTGAACAAAAAAATCTCAAAAATGTTTCACCTTTTGTGGTATTACCCTTGAAAATTTGTCTCTCTAAAGAACGCTCTATTTTGTACTGTTTTTGGAGAATTTGAAATTTTTGACAAATGCTTAAAAATTTAAAATCAAATTTTTGGCTAATTATAAGATCACTATAAAAGGAAGTTGTGTGCGTGTATCACACCAAGATTTTTAAAAATATTTTCAGTTATTTGTTACAAAAACATTATACCTAACATTTTTGGGAAGAATTTTCCCGAACTATTTTCATAGCTTAGTTTCGTTTACTAAGCCCTAAATAGTAACCCATAAGTAAGAGCAAAAATTTTCCAAATGCATTTTTTATTATTTGTCTAAATCCTGCGGAATCTAAGGCATTATAGAGCGATCAATTAAGTAGTTATAACGTTTAGCATAGAGACGATAATTTGATGCGCACAATTATTTTGGAGAGCCGTGTTTGACCGGGATGGAAATGAAGAGGGTAGAGGAAGTTAAATTTACGGCTACAATCAGAAGGCCGAATGGTGGCGAAGTGTGAAATAGAATTTGCTAGGGGCGTATAACGTTCACGTGTTTTCAAAGTTCGACAGGGTACATCTACGAGGAACGGAAACTCCGAGATTTATTAGTACTTCCTTTAAAAGAGTATCTTTCTCGCACTGTTTCGACGCGCCAATTAATTTTTGTTGCGGAAATTAGTTGTGAAAATAAAAAACCCGCATTCAAACCCGAATGGCTCCAAGAACATGTTTAAAAATTGAAAATGCTTCGCAAATTAATTGCAGTTGGCGGTGGCAGCTAAAGCTGTCCTAAAGGACAAAATTTAAATGCTAATTAGTGCTTTCAGGTATCAAACGAAAATCTGTATTTTGTATAACCGCGCAGAAAATGGGCTCCAATTAATCTTCTTTTATAAAAGACCTTTACATTTTAGACTGCATGCTATTAAATCACATGTTCGTTTTTAATCCCACCTGAATATAAGGATTTTATATTAAGCAAAATACACCATTTTGTTTGTAACCTAACTATATAAGTAGGCAAATAATCAAAACGATTCCAGCTTTTCACATATGTCTATTGAAATAAGTAGTACTACAAGTTTTTTTAATTAAAGTTTTCCCGCTGCTGATTATTAAGTCAGTGATACAGCCTTAGTGACAAAACGTGTAAGTCGGTGATTATATTTGTTTGCTGCTTTCCCTTGAGAACGGAACTTAATATTATTATGAAATTCCTAGCATAATAAAATTAGCCACTCAAGATGCAGACTTAGGCTTTTTGTTTAAAATTGCAAGTGTTTATGTGACATGTGACAGTCACAGGTAACACGACTCACGAAAATTAAGCCTGGTAACAGGTGACAAACCTAACGATTTTTTCACAAATCTAAAAAAATTTCGATAAGCAGGGGAAAAATATAATAAGATAACTCTGAATGTATCGCCTATTAACATTTTCGGCAGGCAACAAGCCGCGGCTTTGCCTTGGTTTGTACTCAAATGTTAATAGGTCCTTATATTCCTTGTTACTTAAATAGCTATTATACAAATTCCGTATTATGTTTTCTATTTATAAATTCAGAAGCTCTTATAATTCTCGTATGCGCTTAACTTAGGTGCAATATATGGTATCACAAATGTCTGTTGGTTTGTAGTATGTTTGTTACATTCTAAAGTCATATTTAATATTTTTATCCACCACACCCCCCCTTATTGTAAAGCAATAACTATGCCGATTTCAGTTAAATTATATAGATCATGACCCACACGTGACCTTATATTTACTATAACCCACTCCATGTCACTTTGACTGAATTTTCACAGTTTTCAATACACAATTTATATTATTTTGGTATTTTTCAGTTGTTGGGTAAACATTTTTATGTCAAGTGTATGTCATTACCAATAATTCACTTGAGAAAAGACCCCGCTCGGCCTGGCGGCTCACTGGATCAAATTATCTTGCGTGGATTATTTGTAATATAACACATTTAGTTAAATGCATTGAGGTACGACTTGATGCTAAGCATATTTTAAGCAAATTTATAAACATTCTTATTAGAGGAAAAAATCGCTAGTGTAGTACAAAATTCCAAAAATCAGTCGTAACTAGGTAGATAATATATGAAAATCATAAGGGTATCAAGCTAAATAATTCAAAAATGTAGTTACAAAGAATTTTGAAATATTTAAAGAAGGTGGGGATTAGTTAAGATGAAAGTAAAAATATCCAGCATTAAATATACCTTGTTTTAAACCGATTAGTTACTGTTTATAAGGTTATCATAACCAATAATAAATATATCCTATGCCAAAGTAAAAGTTCCCCAGTATAACACCACAGTTTGAAGACCCGCCGATTGGGCGCCAAACTGTAATGTTTTTTTTAGGAGCCCCGCAATGAGAGAGCAGATTGTATCGAGGGTTCTCCGATGCCGCTACATTTCTATTAAATACTTTTTCCCTCTCTTACTGTCCACTACCCCGAGACTTTATTTGCTGCAGTCATTTTTAAAGACAGGTCATGTTGAAATGAAGCCAGAGATTGAGCTGGGCCCGTGCTAAGTTGAAAAGGTTAGTTCCAAGGGTCCACTTAAATAAATAAGAATTTCTTTACGCACCAATGAACAGCAAACATATATTGCTTTTAAAAATACTACTAAAGCATTTAGCGGATGGGTATTTCTACCCAGCATTTATATGTACAGATCAATATTAGATCAACCGCCAAGAAACGCTTTTTATTCACCTTTCTACATACATTTCATTCTCCTTAAATATCAATTGTAAAACAAAACATTTGTTAGTATGAATGTATGTTTTTTAATTGTAATGCTCAGCCAACTGAATGGCAGTATGTATATTTTAAATAAACAAAATATTACTTTTTCTAAAACTATTAAGATTTGTGTTCAATCTTTTATAACAATTATTGTAGACCTCTTGTTGGAAGTATAAACTCTATTTGTTATTTTGTAATCTGAAACAGTTTGAGAATGATAACCTAACCTATTTCTAATATTTTTCACACTAGCAATTTTTCATTAACATACAGCTTACTGAAGATTACTGTTATCTAAAAAGTGAATGACCTACATAGCAAACAATAGTGTTTCTGTCCGCGCAGAAGACTGCTTCTAGCATGCATCTATATTAAACATAACTAATGCAGACTTCCAAACGTTGCTCAAGCATAGTGCGCAATATATCAGACCATTAAATCACTCTCAGACATCTACTTTACATGCAGCCTTTATACTGCCAACCTACTGCGCATATGCTCAAGCGTGGTGAGCACCGTCGACAAGAGAGCATGCGCGTAAGCTCTGTGGCGTGCTATGACTTACTCGATTCCGGCATCGATAGCGATTTTTGGATTGGTATTACATTATGAAACACCCGTATTAAGTGCTAATTGACGAATGCCATTTGCGCAATCCCTGGACCAGGGCTCCCGCCTCTTGTGCCACTGATGCCTTCACTAGTGCGTCACTCGAGGCGGTGTACTCCTTTTGTTGTCGTCGTGTCTCCAAATCGGCAAACTGCAATGTCTGCAGAACTTCACTACCTCTGCAAAGCTATATAAACGCTTATTTTCGCTTGCAGTTTTCCTAAATATGTAGAAACCTCGCCGTCAACTGGGGCACACCTTAAAAAACTTGCTCGCTTCTAGGCGCCAACGAAAGCAGTTCGGCGCGAACTAAACAAAACACATTGGCGCGCGTTTAAAACTTATAATAGTGCACTCAACTAATTATTAATATACAGGGTGTTACACAAAAACCTGCTTTAATTTTAACCGCTTACAGTGAACAGAATTGGATGGTGTCAAGTTCTTGCTACTTGTGCTGGTTCCGTCCTTTTTAATTCTGCGCAAACGGTTAAGACTGCAAGGTCAGTCATGCCACTCAGACAAAGTTATAATTTGGTAACAACCTGGGGCGCAGCCTCACACTTCAAAATTATATTGCTTGGAAAAGTGGTTTCTCGATGTTAATAAATGAAACACTTAATGATGATTGTTTCTACAAATTGTATTATTTCAAAATGCAAAGTGCTTGCCTTTAGTAGGTCGCTCTAGTATGTCAAGTATAACAGTATAACAAACCGTCAGCGTTTAGGAAGGCCGCGATAGCTGGAATGAATACATTGAATCCTCCTGAACCAGTGCATCGCACTGCTAGTATGCATTTCTTACATTTTTAAATGGAAATTGAATTTGTTTAATTTGAGATTGAACAAACAGAATTCGTTAAATGGAATAACTTTTCATTTTCCATTTTCCCATAAATGCACATTTCTTAACTATACATCCCCCCCCCCCCCAAGTATGATAAATCGTTCGTTCCATATTCATTTGTAATTCTATACGATATGATTGTCATCGACATTTGCTTTGCCAAGAAATATATAATCGAACGAAAATCACAGCCAGCAAAAATTCGTTGATAAGAAAAGCTTTATTACTTATAATGTCAATATCAATGGCAGAGTATGCCAATACAACCTATTCAGTTGCGTGCAGCTATTTTAATAAAACGCATTTCTTTGTGTTTTATGACCTCTATAACCAGTTGGAATTAAAGCACCTATGTCTGTAACACCCTATGTAACAAAAAACAGCAATAAGTGCATATGTACAAATCGGCGGTATATTGAATTGCTCATACCCATGCAAGAAAAGTTAAGACCGTTACAACCGGAGTTTAAGACATCTAATAGAATTATGGAAGATTTATAATTATTTGCACTAAGATGATCTTTCTAAAATGCTTTCATACGTCTTGGATCATTAAATGCAGGACTATGCTTTACGAAATCGTCTACATCGCCAATCGATTCAAATATAGGTATTGAAACACCAGCAGGTAGGTTATTTTTAATTTATGACGTTACTGTAGTTTTCAAACTTTGTCAGGCCATTTTTATGCTTTACCGATATGCCATCTGTTGGAGTAGTTTCAGTACAAAGTTTACGATTTCTCCTGTATATAGGTTCCCTGTCAGTCATATTTCCCCGTATAGTACATCAGCTAATTTTCTCGTATAAGACTTCAACTATTTTGCATCTCAAATTCTAACTCGGCAACTGCAGTTTGCTTACATCAATTTTCAAAACATAGCCCGTTAGAGCAAGCGAGATATCTGTCTCGAATAATTTGAACTTCAGTCATTCTCTCTCGTTCGCGGTTGGCCCGTCGTTGTCATGCGAGGCTTATTGCGTTTTCATTGGCTACATCTGCAGGTCGCAGACAACGCGTTTAAGCGCGAAACTAAACTTGGCGTCTTTTTTCGCATTAGTCAGTCTCCGGTCTCCAGAGCTAGGACAGTCGTATAGCGGGATATTTGCCGCCGACGCGCTTCGGCGCCTAGGCGGCCGATGTGCTCATGCTGGTACAGCGAACTTCGACCTGTGTTTATACCGCTTTGTTCTGCTGCCTGTTAATTGTTTTGTGACTTCTGTTCGGGCTGTCAAAGCGAGAGGTGGTTTTGCTAGTCGAGTGGGCTGTGGTGCCCTGTATTTCCGTATGGCCGCCAGTTTTGCATAATTTCGTAGGGCCGTGAAAAGGAGATTTTCCCAAACCGGAGATTAATATCGCAGAGCTGTCAAAATCTTTGGTCTCGTCGTCTCTTTGTCCCAGGGGGGCCGTAATTTAGTCTTCGCCAAATTGGTGGAATATCTGTAGGTGCCACTCGACTCCCACGCCTTCGTCTGTGCGTCTGTTGCAGTGGACAAGTCGCTAGCTGCCGTCACGCTATTGCTCGGCGGGCCCCAATAAGGTAGTGTGTGTGTAATTAGCATTAATAATTAAACTCTTGTAACTGTATTTGCTGTGAACGCAGCGTAACTTGGCCGATGTCATTCATAACTAATTTTATTTATAATTTGAGAGCACTTGTCGCAAACGCAGTGTAACTGGGCGCTGTCATTCATAACTAATTTTATTTATAATTTGAGCGCACTTGTCGCAAACGCAGTGTAACTGGGCGCTGTCATTCATAACTAATTTCATTTATCTGTGTGGGCCTAATTTGGGCGCATTTTCCGGAAACGCAGTGTAACAAGGCCGCTGTTATTCGCAACTAATTTCATTTATCTGTGCTGGCCCAATTTGAGCGCATTTGCTGTATAACTAGATTCATTCATCTGCCTACCAAGGCCTGCTATATAACTGAGTTTATGTGACCACTTAATTATAATTAGAGATAAAGCGTCTCCCAGCTGAGCTATATATATATATATTTAGCTTAATCCCTATTTGTGTGTTAACCTTTTGTTTTTTTCCTGCGTATCGCCAATTTTATGTGTGAGACCAATAGACCGGTATTTTAATCGAGACCTTATAATTTACGACGAGTTTGTGCATGCCCACTTTCAGGTTACTGTGTACAGATGAATGTACGGTGAAGCCTGAGTGTTTGAACGTCACAGGTAGGTTGGCGACGCTTGCCGCTGCTGAAGGAAATGAGGCTGCTTCTGTTTTCTATTCCCGTTGAGTTCTGGATTTTGGCCAAGGTGATAAGTTAGAATGTAAGCTCATTTGATTTTCCCGGATTTACTCTGGGTCTATCCTTGTAGCTTCGTTTATGTCAATGAAACCGGGTGGCGCCCTATTCAATTTTATCAAGGTTTTCCGCTCCTTTGGCCGTTGCCCGTAGGTAATCTCGTGAAGAAACCTCCCTCGCTCCACTGATGTTTAGCCGGCATTTTATTGTTGCGGGTTGGCCAGCGGCTTAGGCGAGTCTTTGTCCCGATTATGTTAAAATATCGTATGCGCCGGCCGTTTCGTTTTTGTATGAGCCGGCGCGGTGTCGTACAACCCGTTTTAGACCGTAACAACTTTTGGGCAAAGTGCGGCTCTGTCGTTTATTTATACGGCAGCGAAAATGTTATGTCAGTTTGCTTAGGCTGCTGACCTTTGCAATGTGAATTTTCTTGCGGATCGTGCATCTGCAGTTTTGGAATTGGATATTAAGCACAGGTGTCGGAAAATTTTCCTCCTGTTTCCCCTGACATCCGCAGTCCACGTCCACTATTCAAGCCGGTCGTGCTCTCGGCTCTAAAAGCTAACGTGTTTGCAGTTTGGCAAGTAAACTTTAGCATCGATGGCAAAGTTTACCGTGGTGAAGGTTGTCACAAGTTTTAACGCAGACATGGTCAGGTGGGTGCGGTAGTTGCAAGCGCTCTATTTATTCGGATTTATCAGTTATGCTGGAAACTGCCTTCCCTTATACTTTACTTATACATACTGTTAGAATGTTGTGTCGTTTGAAGTGTTTCCGTGCTTGTATTTCGGCTTTTTGGGGAACACGAGAACTCACACAAACTTATATTTTCCTAGTGTAAAACTGAGTTTGAGTTCAGAACGCTATTTACTGCATTGTTATTTGAAATTTAGTATAGATAACAGATTTTGTATTTCTTAATTTACAAGTTTAAAACATAACCGCATTTACTACATATTTATCTGATATTTATGTACTATTGTTATGGGTGGTATTCGTCTCTAGTCAGTGGCGGCTGCTCTTTAGGGGCGCAGAGTGCTAGCCTTCCAGCCGTCAACAACGTATATGGCATTAGAAAAAAGTAACTATTCTGTATTTGAAAATATATTTCATCATCTCTCCTACCGCTATAATATAATAAGGTTTAAGTTATGAGATCCGGAGGTAGATTCGATACCGTTTAAAACATGTAAAACAACATCTACAAATTATGTCAACAGATTATGAATTATGTGTCAACACACTCGCATCGATCGGCTGACAGCTGATGAGGGTGATCCGAAATATTGACCAAACTTATACGGCAATTATGAACGAATACGCTGAAGCAGCAGAATTGAGGTGGGCAGTTTCGATGTGATGCGAAGTAGAACTGCGCTGTAGCCGAGCACGTAGCAAACTAGCAGGCTTATTTACAAACAGTGCTCCCGAAATGTAATGCCATCCGAGGGTTCCTATAAGCAAATGTGGAGCAATATTTGACATTGAAAATAATTTATTACGGTTTCGATCGCTGTTTTGGTAATAAATTAGTTCGTATTGGTCAAACTGCTTGCAGAACAATGAGAAAGGAAGTCGGGGCTTTCAAGATGATTTGATTGATCCACGGGTTAGGTACTGTTATAACTTGCATTTTGGAAGTCTACCGTTAGCTGAGAATGTTAATATAAAAAAACTGTGATTAAATTTCGAATTGCAAAATAAAGTTGGAACTCGCAGTTTTGCAAGGTATTTTTCTGTTGGCATTCACAAGAAAAAGAAATGGATTTCTGCATGTGATGCATTCTGGTATTTTTTCATTATTAGATAAATAATCGTGTTTCGCTTTTTAACACTCTTCTACTATTATTACCAAAAAGAAACTAGGACAATTGTTCCATTACTCAAGAATGTTTATTATGTTAATTGATTAAATGACTTTCACTAGCAGATAATTAATTCAAACTTGTTATCAATATCATTAATATCTGAAGCTACAATATAAAAAAAATCGATGTGCAATTTTCCGAATATCTATACCGTTTTCTAAGAAAAAAATTATCGTAGCTTTTGAAACAGTGACGTTTTGACATGATTTTAAATTTATTCACAACAGAGTCGCCAATTAAAACTTCAGATTCACAATGCTAAAAAAGACTTAATATTCAAATTCAAATTTTTTTATATGAAGACTTTAAAGATTTATAGTGGGAAAAATAATATAAAATGTTAATTACTTCTTTAGATATTTTATTATGTACGGAAAAGTAGTATGTTTGCATAATTTTTACGTTTTTTATGCAAGGTGCTTTTTAGGAGAAATATTTTTCAATTCTAATTAATATTTAAATGGCTTCAAGAAACTCTAATCTAGCTCTGTTAATGAATTACAGTTACAAAAATCCTGTAAATGTTTATTTACAGTTATCTAAATGAGATTTTTCTTTATCC
>CALNHX010011144.1:0-34515 GCA_940337035.1 Agriotes lineatus
AGCACAGTCTTATTAGTAAAATAACAATGAAAGTAAGTGATGCGAATTCACCCTCAGATACGTATTATATGCAGCAAATATTTATTATCTTATGATTATTGTAGTTATAGCACTAGAGAATATAAAACGTTACCTTGATTTGTGTTTATATATTTATTATCTCTTTTCATATTTTGAGTTTCGCGTTTTGTATAAAGTTAAAGTTGATAAATCGTCAGTTTTCTAAACAAATGTGAAAATGATATATACATATAGTAATATCATTAACATTATTTAAAACTATGTGACTGTCATTTTGTAGTATTAAACGTGTTAAAACAGAATTACAACATTACAACGAAAAAATGCTATTTCGAGATAGTCAAAACAAATTCTACATTAAAGATACGGGAACAAATCCGGGTAATTGTTTAGGTTCCACCTATTTGCCGCTAGGGAGTAGAGGCCTAAGCCTAAAAGAAATTCTCCTCCACTACAGAAAATGTGCTCAGTTCTCAGATATAACTTACTTTGTCTGGTAATTCTGAGATGCTTATTTTACTTCAAGATATTGTGTAACTACGTTTCGCTTCACAGATAAGTTACACAGCGTGAAATTGAAAAACGGCTATATTAAAATAAAAACATATTTTTTTGGTCGCAGCTCTTATGCTGCGAACATGGTAAATTGACCCTAAACTACCTGGCGGGTGACGTCGCAACACATGATACAAAGAAAAATTATGAGCATGTGTTTTTTATTTAAAATTATAGTGCTTCGACTACAAGGTCATTAGCACTATATAAACTTATGTGTTACAATAGATTGGTAGCCTAAATTTTTAATTATAATAAGTTAATTAACTTACTTTTTGCAAAATTTTATGCTGTTTGATGGTTTTTTGAAGGCTTCTGCGGCTGATGGTGGATTTTTGCACTGTCTTCTTTTGCATTCGAACAGCATATGGTCGGTGTTTAAGGTTGTGTCACAACTGTTACAATTTGGGTGTTCAGTTTTTTGTAGCAGGTAAGAGTGGGTAAGTCGGCTATGTCCAATTTTAAGCCTGGAGAGTATGCCTTGATGTCTTCTATCAGAGAGTTCTGGACTTGATGCTTCCTTGTTGTTGTCTATTGGTCGGTATCCACAAAAAATTAACTTGTTCGTTTCTCACATCTGAGATTTGGCATTTGAGGGAGTTTTTTATGTTATAGGGGGTCATATCGTTTAGATGAGTTATATCTTCGGATGATGTTGCTTTCTTTTCGTACTTATTTGCTACTTCATTTCCGGAAATACCTGTGCGTGAGGGTACCCACATGAATACTAGTTTCTTTCTTGACCGGATGATGATGGTTACTAGCTTTTTATGCGTTGGATTAATGGGTCGGTTTGCTATAAATAAGTAATCATTGGTGGCAAGCTAGCAATAGTTTGCAACAAGTGTTACTCGCAGCCGCCAGCGGAGACGTGCTATAAACTTGAGTTGATGGCGGGACGAAATATTAGACCAGGGGTGGAAATTAAATTCCACTGCACAATAATGAGAAGGAAAACGGAATTGCAAACTTGCAGACTATAGCGTGTAAATTGTTAGATCTGAGAACGTGGAAGAGGAATGCCAATAAGGGCCGATAAGGTTCCTAAAGTTGCTAATTTACATGCAAGGGTAACTCTTAAATGCGCATATCCTTTAGCTTGATTGTGGGATTGAAATGCAAAACCGCGCGAGAACTCGGTGAACTACCAACCTCTGATAATTTTATTATTTTAGAAGACCATTTGCTTTACACAAGTTATATTAAATTCTACAGGGGTTATTTTCTAAAATTTGAGGTACCGGAGCGGACCTACCCTCCTCCCACCCAAGTCTTTTATTCAGACGAATCATTCACATATGTGGTCAGCAAACACACATAGACACATGGAAAGTTAATTGTCAAATTACATTATTTTTCAAACGTTCAACAAAATCGAAATAGAAGTGTAATGTCGTTTCCGTACGTACTGTCAAAAATTAATTATTTTGGACTGAGTAAAAGTGTTGCTTGTATTTCCTTAAAATTTGTGAAAATATAAAAAATTATCAGGAGTAGAATTTAGTTTCTAAGTTATATAAATCTCAACAAAGATAAAGCACTTTTTCTTACAATAGGTGCTTTTTTTTATTTTGTACTCAGCCAACAGCCGTTAGGCCAATTATAGGCGTCGCTGTACATTTTATGGGGACTTCCAACCCCACTAACGACTGTCATGATGTTATAATGACATCTGGGACTAACTATTTCCGTGGCAGCCGTACCACGAGGCGCCGAGAGAAGCAGCTGTGAAACTCCCATTCAAGTTCCGACTAGACAGAGCGTTGCTTAACTCTACTGATCGTACGTAGACGCTTTGTTAGCTCATTATTACTGAAATAACTGGGCGATCTTATAAAGAAACAAAATTAGGTACATTTAGGTGCAGAAGCCGGCCGCCAGCTTAGCGATTTGAAGCGTGTAGTTTTTAAGGATAAAACGGTAGAACAATAATAATTAAACAAATGCCCAGGGCGCCAACAAATTTTGAAATAACGGCGACTGCACCCCGGTGTTCTAACGAGACTTTGTAAACTCAATACCCAACACTATATTATACTTCCTGAGAGATAACTTCAAAAAAAGTAATCAGCCGTAACTAAACTCACCCTGTATACTGGCATAAAGATCATATCATTTTGTGCAAATATCACAGTGCAAGTAAATACATAATTATCATAATATGTTGCATCAGTTAGAATCGCAGGATCGCTCTACATTAGTTAATTACAGGCTACAACATACTTACAGACTTACAACAAAATACAGCAATGCTATAGATTGCACACATTAAAAGGGCGGCTTAGCAAGCCACCTGGCTCGCAGGACCTCCTAGCTCATTCTTGGAGGAAATCGTAAACGCAGTTCCGGCTCTCGGTCGATAAATTCGTACGGCCGTAGCTGGTGTCTTTCAGCATCGCGACAGCGAGATAGGGATGCCAAAGCAGGAGGAAAAGCAGACCCCAGACGGGGCCTTCTCGTGCCCTAGGTAGGCTCTCTAGCAGTCGCCGTGGACACGGAAAACATTCGAGCGGCTGAATCGAAGCGGCGAGCGGGCCCCAGATTTCGCTGGCTTAACGAATTAGACCGGCATTATTTATGCCTGGCACAGCTTGCTGTGAAAAGGAGAAAGGAGTCCAATAGAATACACAAGTAGAGAGGGTTCTAGCGCGTCTAATTACTCACCCTACATGACGATTGGGGCACATGGAAAAGCTCGTGGTTGCCATTACAAAAAAAAACTCACAGGGCGTAGGAAAACTTTCTCTCGTGAGCTCGGGGCATCAAAGCCACGAAAACGTGAAGACTTGCATTTCACCAATACGCAAAACTAACCAACAGCCTTATAAAACATCCCCGAAGCTCTTGAATTGCTAGACCACCACACTACTTGTTTTATAGCTGCGAGCTGAAAGAACGCGTCGACGACCGCAATCGGCATTTCCAAGATAAAAGAGCATCAAGGTTATCGCAGCCAAGTGCGAACCATTCGCGCGACGCGCGGGAAAATACCATTCGAATGCGAATTTAATAAGGCGGCGTAATCTACACGTAACATGCTTTTTCCTTCCCTGGTGTATAATGTACTTAAGGCTGGCAACTATTAAGGCTTCAATGCGGGACATGGTTACTATGAGCGGGAGGGGAGGGGGAGGTAAAACACAATATATACAGATATATAATAATAGTTATGTATGGTACAACAATAACAAGGCATTTTATCCATAAAGGGAAAACCTTAGCTCACGAGGCAAAGCCAAGTGAGATAATTTCCCCGAATGGATAAAATCCCTTTATTCACTTGTGGCATATCAATTTTTTTTTTTGCAATACCTAAATTTAATTATATAAAATTTTTAAATTGGATAAATCATTTCAAATAAATATCATGTTACATGTTTTTGTACTCGTTACCACGGTAGCACGTATTTATTTTGTTAGTTGCTATGGATTATGGACTATTTTATTTACTAGTGAATAAAGTAGCATATTATCCACACTCATCGTTAAAATGTTACTTTATTATAGAGATTTTCGTAGATAAAATACAGATTTACAAGCAGGCATTGAAAAAAAATACTGCCCTTTACTATTATTTTGAATAGTATATCACGTACCATGAATGGTAAGTGACACTTTTCAGATCGAGAATACAGTTTGGGAAAGCGTAGAGCCGAGGTTTCGTAAGCATTCAAGAATAAGAAATGCGGGACAGTTGGCAGTCTTAAATGTACTACTCTATTAGTTTTTATTATTTCTTACTTGCTATAATTGTTTCTATTACTATAACTATATAATTTATTTATTAATTTGGTTATGTTCGTTAACTAGTGATAATGTGAATGTAATTTAGACACAAAACAAATAATCAATAACCATGATATATTAACCTTTGCTAATATGTTTTCATTTTAAAATGATGCGCTAACCTTCGTATATGTTATCTTTAGAAAGTTATTAGAAAAGATAGGTTAAGTATCGGCGTATCGTAGTCCAGAAAATATGTCTCTTGATGTAGTCATTTTTAAAAATATATTATGGGTGCAAAACAGTTTATTACTCATGTGTTTTGGTGTTTCATTTTAGGTAATTAATAAGAATACTTTTTAAATTTTATATATTTAACACAAAGTTCTAAACAATTTGCCAAATAATAAACTCCATAGACCTAATAATACCCCAAGAACATTTTTTCCCAGGAATAGAAATGCTTTACCGACATCGTGAATCGTTTCCCAGGTGTAAAATTGAAAAATCTGCATTGCGCCAACTGATCTCTTGCTTTCAGAATAAAAAGAAAGAATTTTTCATACGCTGTGTAACTGTTAACACTTAACACAAATATTAAAGAAATTTTTACTCCAGGCAGTACAAGATGTTAAGATGGATTTTATTATTTTTAAAAATGTTAGACTATTTTTGACTAACAATGTAAAAGGTATTTCACTGCGTAGTTTAGCATGGATTAGTACAAGTTTCACTTTCAGAAAAACCTGGAAACACTTTTGCAAAAAGGTGGTAATAGCTATTAACATATCTAGGAATGTTATGAGTACCATAACTGCTGCAAATGTTGTTTTAAATTCGAGCTCGTAGAGCGAGGATTTTAAGTCATCTAAGACTGTTATGATTCATAACCTCCGTTGTGTGTTCAATAGTTTATCCGTTGCAGTATGGTAATTGTTGTCATGTAGGGTAAAGAAATATTACCGTACAGATGCAGTAGTTTCAGTAGGGTACTGGTTTCTATGTACGGTAAAAACATATTACCGTACAGATACAGTTATGGCATAGTTACCAGCATACTTTTGTCTATGTAAACAAAGGCTTAATATCCTGAAACCGGTAAAATATCTTACTTTTGCTATTAATCTAACATTTTTATTTCATTTCTTCTGTACTCTTCCATTACAAATTTAAATGAATGTTACTGTCATATAAATTACAAAAAAATTGTATTTTAAAAGAGCCTTAGATTTTACACGATTTTATTAAGCACGTACAGCACTGCTATGAATTGTAGAATCATCTAAGTATGTTAACATATATACCGTGTTCAAAAAGAAATTACATAAGCGTTGGCCATGGAAATATAATGTATAAATAAAACTAATGTCAACAGCCAGCTTTAGAGACAGCAATCTTTAGAATTTTCAATCATGATATCAGCGTATAATATAAAGTTACAATGGCACCAACGGTGATGGTAGTCAATGAATTCTAAAGCTTGCTGTTGACATTACTTTTATTTTCCATGGCCAACCTTTATGTAATTTCTTTTTGAATTGGTAATTGGTCTTATACAAATAAAAAGGGGTTTTAAGAAGTCTGCGAAATAAAAAAGTGAAATAGTTAACGGATAATACAAGCATACAGTCATTGAAGAGATTCCACATAGACAATACATTTCACCAAAAATTAAGGCATTGCTTTGCAACACTCTAGTTTTAAGCCATTTTAATTTTTGTTCTCAATTATATGGACCTTGCCTTACTAGGGAAGCTTCTGAGAAAATTCAACGAGTTCAAAATTCATGTATACGACTTATCTACGGAATCCGGAAATTTGATCATGTTTCACACAAATTGTCAGATTTATCATGGCTAAATATGAAAAACAGAAGGTTGCTGAGTGCTGCTTGTCTTTATCATAGAATAATTACTGAAAAGTGCCCTCCTTACTTATATAATAAAATATCTTTTCGGGATGATGTACATACTTTAAATTTGCGATTCAAAGGTGGGATAACGCCGCCTCTTCATCGAACAGCTCTATATGAAGGATCATTTTCTTATAATATTTACAAGATCTACACTCTCATCCACATTTCTTAAAAAATTATTCTGTAAAACAATTCAAAAATAAATTTCGAGAAGTTTTGCTGAATATGCAAACTGTATAGCTCCTCTTCTTTTAATCGTTTAAATTTATCAAAATACATGAGATGGAAGAAAGCAATAAATTATCCTGTAGTTTTGCATGTGTTGTTTTTTATGTCGTAATGCGAAAAAATGTGTTTTTTCTAATATACAGGGGTCCAATGGAAGAACAGCTACTGCGCTGCAGTAACTGATTTGGGTCCCTGAGGTTTCCCCAAACAATTTTCTCATATATATATATATATTTATTTCTGTTATATTGTTATGTAATTGTGGAAACGAATAAAATTATTATTATTATTATTATTATTATGGAATGCGGTTTAAATAGTTACAAGTAAGAAGAAGATAACAATAATTTGAGTGGATTTGGATTGTTTGGCACATGCAAGGTATAATTGGTGGTCATTACTGGAGTTGAAGATTCTACGGAGGACTGGTCAATCGTTTTGCTAGGGTTGCTGACGTGAATGATTGATTTGGATTGTTCTGTTTGGCTTGGTTACTACAAGGAAGCTGTTAGATTGACGGTCGAGGAGTGTAAGGAGCGAGACTGTATCTGCAGGAGCCCAGGGTTTTGACGTGTAGGAGTTGGTTGCGTGGTTGGAGGAGCATCGAGGTTAGGCTGTCAATGAGCTTAGCTGTGAACGTCGGAGCAGTGGTGTTTAATGTGAATAGCAGTGAAATAAGAAGAAATCAGGTTGATCTTAATTAGTTCTATAGAAGAATATTGAATAAGAAAAACAATTACATGAGTGAAATAAAAATAACATAGTACTTACTTTGGTGATTTGAGTCATTGATTTGTGAATAGAAAGAATATTTGTCAAATGTGATTTGATTATTGTTTGATAGTTGTTTAAAGTCAAACTGACATTTAGTAACAGTCAATAATTAAAAATCCATATAAAATTAGAATATCAAAGAACAGATAACTAGATTAACGACACACGCCCTATTAAAAGTCTCAAATTGCATTTAGTAATATTAAAGTAAATAAATATAGGATTTAAATGTAGAGAGGTATAACCATTCCATATTTATGGCGCTGCAACGTGGAGCTTTTGCAATATATAAGCAATATAATGATCTGCTGGCGAAGTGACATGAAGGGCTCGGCCCACTGGCATTACCCTAGGAACTTCAATTAACTAGCAGGTCCCGTGGCCATTTCTTCTTTAGCCGTTTGAAAGCTTGTGTTTCTAGCAAGATTTCTATAGATGGGTTAGTGTGTGCTTCCAGGCGGTCATGATGCTTTACTGCTCGCTGGTGAATCTCTTCTTTCACTAATGGAATTTTCAGATCATTATGTATTGTTTCATTATTTAATTACCATGGTGCGTCTAACATTTGTCCGAGGATTTTAGTCTGGAACTTTTGAATAATTTTTAAATTGGACATACTGGAACAGCCCCACAGTTCTAGTCCATATGTCCAAATAGGTTTGATTACTATTTTGTATATTAGGATTTAGTTTTCCAGGGAGAGAGGGGATTTTCTTCCAATTAACCAACTCATTTTTTTAGTCTTCAAGTCCATCTCTTTTCTTCTTTCTAATGTGGCTCTTCCACGTCAGTTTGGTATCTAGATGCAGTTCCAGATATCGAACTTCTGTAGCATGTGGTATTTCGATCTCATTGAGATCGAAATTTTTGGATTGTAACTAAACCAGCTCAGAAATCACCAGCAGTGACAAGTGGAAATTTAGAATAGTCAGTATACAGGAGAACTTGAATGAGCAGTCATACGAGAATGCGATTCATAGTCTATTTTTACTTCCTTTTGCAATAAAGGAAATATTAGATTTGCCCCAAAAATTCGAAATTGAATTTTCAACAGATGTTCACGTTTTAGAGTCCCCTGAACCCAAAAAGCATGTTTTTCCATTGGTCTGTCTGTCTGTGCGTGCGAACAGAATATCTCAAAAATGAAAAGAGGTATGGCTTTGAAACTTCATATATAAGTTTTGTGGACTATCGATTAGATGCGACATCAACCTTTTGAAGAAAATCGCATAACCGGAAGTACAGTGTACGCTGTGTATATTTATTCTTTTCATTATAATAAAAACTGTCTTCTAACATGGTGGAAGAGTTATATTTATCTAAGCAGAATATAGCTGGACTAAAAATAATTTGACATAAAAAATTGAAAAACTTTTCCGAATCTCCAATTCTATTTATTAGTTCTACAAAACAAAGAACAACACACATTTCCCTGCACAGATTCTTCTCAAAAACAAAACTTTTGTTTACAGATTGATTTGTTTGTATCTTTCTGCCCTATATTAGCCATCGATCAAAACTGCCCTCAAAGCCTCTGCCGTAGCAATGAGTCGTTGCAAATAGTGCGGAAACATTCGATCTTCTATGTAACAAGCAGGCAGCCGTTTCTGTGGAAAACTCGTCTCATATTGTAATTGTGGGCAGAATCCCTTTGCGTCAACTGAAAACGTCTTGTCGGATCACCACAAATACTAACAACTCGAACGTGTTGTTCCGTTGTCGCTTTGGAAATCCATATCAAGGGATACGCTTGTTATCTTAGTCTTTCAGGAAATCATATTTTTGTCACGGTCTCAGTAGCCCATCGACCGCTGCGTAAAAAATTATTAAAAACATGTCTACTGCCGTGGGCGGTATGTACGTACAAGTACAAGATATAAGAGAATATAAAAAGGTATATTAATGACACCACCTGGTTTCTTCCGTGGATTTATACTCCGAGATTTGCGGAAAAGAATTTTGATTTATCTCATTTCTGCTACAATGCGAAGCATTCATTGCAAGGTGCTCAGAGACGAACATCACTCTCTTTACAGCCTTGCGATGTAGGATTATGTTCAGATTGCTATCCTCATTTTAAAACTCGTGTCATTTCGTACGCTGCTGGGAAGAGGAGGGTTTTAGAGCAAGTACAATTGGAGGATGCTAATCCATTGTTCAACATGTCGAGCATCCCTGAAAACTTTTCTGAGAAGTACTTGGTCGCGTGTAATCCTCTGTATAATAGTGTTCTTTGTTGCACTTCATCTGAAGTGTTTTACAAAATTTATTTCCCATAATGCTGCGAACTGTTTACTGAATTATGCTATTTTAGAGAACTTGAGATAAAATTGCGAGAGTTTACTATTTGTTGTCGGTGTTATCTGTGACTGCATATCAAATTTTATATAAAGTCTGAATGTTATAAATAGTTATGAATTTGGTGACCCCAGCAGTACACGTTCGTGTTTTCTTCAGTGACGCTCGTGTATTAGTTATTGGTCGTATATTTGAGTGTTTTAACCACCACGCTATATTGTTGATTGTTTTTATTTCTACTAGTGGAAATCCTCTAATTTAAGGATAAGTGTTTACACGGAAGGTAAATACCGTATTTGATATTTAAATATTATTGAAACCTAAAGATAATCGAGGATATATTTAAATTGCCACTCGGCAATGGCACAAGGTTATGTACAAAAACTCGTATTTTGAGAAGAATTCCTATTACTCTGATTACTTGATTATTAAATATATGTTTATATTTCAAATTTGACGTAATTAATAAAGTTATAATAATATTGAATATCTTGATGATTTCGTTTCTTTAAATGTACTTGCCTGAAAATTATATTTATTTATTCTTATGTAACCAATCAGTAGTGTACGATATGGATCAAATTTAAAAGTAAATTGTTAGAACAATACAATTATATATACAGCTTGACAGTAGTTAGAACTAACAAATACGCAGAGGCCTGTGCGTGAGTGTTTAATGTCTATTTAGGCCACTAAATTTATCAATGTTCAGTTTCATGTATTTATTTAAATAAAACTTACAAGTACAATAGGTGATTCAAACTTTATAAGAGCTCCTAGAAGAACGAACGTGACGCGATACGTCTTAGAAGTAAAATTACAGCAACTCACGAACGAACATTGATGAAGAGAAAAGTTTCCTGTGTAGGGTGGAAAGGGCTCTAAGCAAGTCTCGAGAATTTTCAGAGAAATTCTGGAAGGTTTAGTACGCCAACTTTAGTGTTCATTTCACCGATGTCAGGTACCGGTAGTAAATATTTTGAAACTTCCTTGTACGAATTACGTGTAAATACTGACAAGGTGCAAAGGTAAAAAGACTATTAAGGAAAATAATAAAAGGAAAAAGTGGAAGGAGGGATTTTAGGTCTTTAGTTGGATTAGTGAAATGGTTTTTGATAAATACTAAACATATGGGCACTAGCTGTCGGATAACGACGACGCAACAAGATTTTAAAAGTACCACAGGTGGTTCAACTAAATAAATTTAAAAGCACAGGTAATATGTAAATAACACCAAATAAATTTTTGTAAAGCAAACTCGGAATTCAAATAAACAGTTTATTTAGGAATTACTTCCAGATTCATTAGATTCAGGACAAACCCAAAATTAAAATGATTGTTACATCATTTATTACAAAAGAATCAATCAACATATAGTTAACGAAAATATGTAAACACAAAAATCTGATGTGATAGACTCATACAACTTCCTTTTACAGTGATCTTACAACTAGCCAAAAATTGTATTTTTAATTGTTAAGCATTTCACAAAAATTTTCAAAAATTACAAATTCTACAAAAACGGCACAAAATAGAGCGTTAGTTGCAGAAACAATTTTTTTCTAAAATTCTAAACTGAATTCAAAAATGTAATAATATACCGGGTGTTCTATTTAAATTAGGAGTTAATAAAAAAATCGAAAAAAAATCAAAAGAAACCCATTGTAGAGGTATTCAACTGGAAAATAACCTATCTCATATCAATACACATTAAAAATTTAATAAAAATGTAAAGTTTGAAAAAAATCGTTGAAGCCTTTTTTGAAAAAATCGAAAATACGGAAAATTACAAGAGTAAACACCTACTTCCGGTAATGCAATTTTCTTCAAAAGCTTGCTGTCTCATCTTCATAGTACACAAAACTTATATATGAAGTTTCAACGCCAAACCTCTTTTCGTTTTTGAGATATTCTGCTCACAGGCAGACAGACAGACAGACAGACCAATGAACAAAAACATGTTTTTTGGGTTCAGGGGACTCTAAAACGTGAAAATCTGTGGAAAACTCCATTTCGAATTTTTGAGGTGAATCCAATAATTCCTTTATCGTAAAAGCAAGTACAAAATTGAGGTGCATTGAAGGCAGAAGGAATCACAATTGGGTCCATCTCTACTAGGTGACAGGGCTTTCCCTAGTGCAGGGGTGGCGAACCTTTATTCATCTACGTGCCATTTTTTCTAAAGAAATGTTTAATGATGCCATGACGTGCCATCAAACAATCTTGACTTAGTGATTAATGGGGAAAAAATAAAACTCTTTATTTGCGACAGAAAATATACATTTTGTACAGCAATAGTGACGTTATGTTTATTTAAATTTAAAAAAAAATCGTGCGACTTCTGCTGTTGCAAATTAGATGCTAAATAGCTTATATTAGCTCCATACTTTGTTACTTTTAGCAGAATGCAAGCTGGACTGGATTCATCTGAGAAACGGCTTCTAAGCGAGTCTTTAATGTTATTCATTTCTGAAAATAATTACTCACAAGCATAGGTACATGAAAATATTGATAAGATAGCAAAAGCCAACTTCTTCAGACTACTAAATGTGTCTGGAATTAAATTCCACTTTTCCATACTTTTGATATTGGCATTTTTACTTATATTACCTGATACATATAGTCTTTCTATTTCATTTAATTCCAACTCTTTCCTTGGTTCGAAAAATTTTCGAATCCATATTGAAGTAGACTGGAAATCAATCAGCTGCATTTCAATTTCTTCAATTTCCAACCAATCAACTTTGGCCAAGTTCAGTTTATCAAGTGAAGTTACATCAGGATATATAATAAATTTCAGTGTTTCCGGTAATTCTTTGAACTGAGAAAATCTCGTTGAAAATTCTTTGACTGAAGAATTAATTACCGAATTAAACTCTTCAGTGACTTTTGCTTGGTCTGTTTTTTTATGTAAATCCAAATCTCTGGAGATTTTTTTCAAGCTTGGGAAATACTTGTACTTTTTGGTAACAGTATGGTTACTGAAAACTTGCAGTTTAGCTTCGAAAGCATGAATGAGATCTATCATAACAATAATTGTTTTATTTGCGCCTTGAAGCTTCATGTTCAATCCATTGTTAAATATAAATTGTTTCGATTAGGTACTTAAATTCCTTAATTACTGCCGTGCCCAGATTATTTTGTGGCGTGCCATCAATGGCACGCGTGCCAATGGTTCGCCACCCCTGCCCTAGTGTAACACGTGTAGCCAAACAGAGAAGGAAGATGGATGACACTATGAAAAGTATTCACAGATTGATGAAAGATTATCAGAGATAACGTGAAGGATATTGAGAATTACACGAAAAAATCCTGCGATTTGGTGTGACCAAAAAGTGGCATTTCTTCAAAAACACCGTCAAATCCTGATTCAATTAGATAGGGTTCCGCAATTCACCAAGGCATTACACCAAATCGGCATTTGGCTGCTGACGATGTAAAATGAAGAGCATTTTTAAAAATGCCAATTGTAAATCCAAAAATTACTTTAAAAACTATATACGCAACTCACATACTCCTGCTCCGAAAATTCACGAAACCGAAGCAAAAGCACAGGCAATCTAAATTTACTGTCGGAGTGGATTAAACCGTGGGTATAACATTGGAGCACGTACGAAACGAAAGACATGAAGTTTGAGTAGTAAAAATCACCTTCACAAATTTAGGTGTATGGAAAAGCTCCAGAGAAAATGACTACAAGGATGCCGTTTCAAAACGGCAACAAAATAGTCTTCGCTTCTAGATGAAAAAGGCGCGTGGGTCTCTAGCCAGGCGTGAACCCTTAACAATAGACAACATCTCCAAAATACTCCCCACGAATCTCAAATCACAAGACCAAAACGTTCAACTCCACTGATCAAAACAAGAGCACGATACAACCAAAGACATATCACAGCAAGGTACCTAAAAACCTAAATGAAACCACAGAAAAATGCAAATCGTACCTTGAAAATAAATTTTTTTAGAAAAGTATATAAAGGAAAGACGAGAGAACCGGGATCACGACAATACCAGAAAAAAGTTTCTACAGAAAATTTAAAAAAAAGTTGGATAATAACAGAGCTAATCATCCTACGAAGATGAGTTATTCCGAATAGCCACCTACCCTACACAGCCCAACCGACCACTCCAGAAATAAAATTAATGACCCCCTGGAAGGGACCCTCCGCGTATGCAATACAGATTAGGAAAAAGAAATTTATAATCCATATATTAAGTTAAACTATGCTTTTCTAGTGCTTCCGACATCTTCAAAATGTTTCCTGATGTAAGAAGCAAGATTCTATAGGGGTTTGTTCTTCTAAATATAGTTGAACAATTATTGAAATATTATCCCTTTAATTCAAACAAGGCCTATTTACCTGCTTGCTTGTATTGATCAATAATCATTTCCTAAAAAAACATGGGTTATCTATTTGACTATTGAATGATATAACATTATAAACTGCAGAATATTCTATTCGATCTGACGAGACATTTGGAATGAGAATGAAAAGGATACGACTAGTCCAAGTTTGCGTATAAACGGGACGAGAACCATTAAAACATTTTTTCTCATGTTGATTTTGCTTTTGTAACACAAAATAAAGAAAATAAAATAACAATTTAAAGAAGCGGTTAAGCATCCCCCTCCACACCGAAGCCACTTTTTTAATATATTTTTTAACCTACAGTATCTACCCTTTCATTTTTTAACCAGTTTGTAAATTACCCTGTATGGTTTCAATGTTGTACAGCAATTGTCATATTACATTATGCACATGATTACGTCATATGTGCAAGACTTTGGCTAAAGAGAATTCACAAAGGGGGCGGGAACTAATTACTACAAATCCTAGATGTAGAAAATTGGTTTAAAATCGAGTTGGCGATTTACCAATACCATTATCAGAGAGCGTAGATCGGGCAGCGGTAACGTGGCATTTCAAATTCGAAGATGACAAGGAATAGAAATTCGTATTCGCCTCTTTCGGAAGCTTAAAAAAATCTTGCGTGGACCGAGATTCGAACTCATGACCTCAAGCTGCGACAATTGGTCGCTTTGCCACTCTGGTGACGCCTTAACGTCGGTTACCAATAGCATTAATATAAATAGATAAACACTCTTCACTTTTCGATTTTTTCCATTAATATTCCACAAAAACTGACGAAGGAATCGGTCTGATAGGTTGTGTTGTTCTCTAGTCTTGATAGGTTGCGATAAAAATTGTAAATTTGTATAAAATAGCCGAGATTGAAAGTATTACCTCGGTTGTACCAAGTAACATGGTAGGCCTATATGTAAATTTATTTTATCAAAAATTTTGTAATGCAAAATTCACTGTATGTACGAAATACTGGTTATGACACAAGTCATTTTAAGTTTAATAGAAGTATAATAGAACATTCTATTTTTACCAAGAGTATGTCGTCAAGTTCTAATGTCAACATACAGTCTATTAAATATATTAAATTTAAATGCCTTGACATGGTCAACATAATTCTAACTTATACAAAAAATGACACTTTATGATGACCTCCTTTTGAACATTAGTCAAAAGTCCTGTAATAGATGTTAAGACATTATTAATAGTCTTTATTCTTGCAATGTTAACGGAACTCATTTAGACAGGGCAATATTTCATCCAGCCCTAATATTCATCGAGTTTCCCGTCTCAACTGGACAAAAATCCGTAACCGGCCATTATAAATGATCCTAGTTTTGTGGATGACAGTTTTTGCGGTATCCGATTCTGACAACGATTTTTCTGTAATTACTGACATAGCCCTTCTGTTCATTCGAACGAGACGGTATTCCCACGTGTTACCGTTTTATTCCCACCCGTACGTTTAAATTGCCTATTTTTAGTGTTATGTACTTTTGCGGTAGAATGTCGAAACTTCGCTGTCGTACGCTTTAATGAACTTGCGGAAACTTTCAGTTTTAAGCGAAACGACGTGAGCTGCAGCCACTCTGAATTTACTCTCTGACAGGGGCTTGAAGATATTAATCTAACCACTTTGGAACAAACAGTTCACTCTATTTTTCCCAACTCCAACTTGTACCTGGGTAGTATGTGTCAGTTATTTTAATAAAGAAAAACTATTTTTATATGATTGATATAACAGGGGTTGGCAGCCTACGACTCGCAGGTCACTAAGTGACGCATTACCAACGCAAGTGTTATGAAATGGAAATATCGCTAATAATAATATGAACTTGACAATGTAAAATTTTACACATAACCTCCACTTTTTTTACTAACATTATCTAAGTAAAGGTGGAGGGTGACCCATGCATTAACTGGGGAATTACAACATTAGACATTTAACAGTGTCCCTCGCCTGAAAGACGAAAAAAGTATTGTAATCACGAAAAAATCACCTTCCGAGATTTGTTCAGATCTTCACGTTTCAGGGTCCCTAGATGACGACAAACAGGTATTCCCAATTCCGCCTGTCTGTCTGTCTGTCTGTCTATCTATCTATCTGTCTGTCTGTCTTTCTGTCTGTCTGTCTGTTGGCGGCATAACTCAAAAACTGTTTGTCGGAAAAAGATGATATTTTGCATACACATTATATATATACACCTGGAATAAAGCTGGTAAAAGTTCAGACAAATATATACAGGGTGAGCACCTTAAAAAATAACAATTTGTTTATTTTTCAGTTAATTTTCAAATAGATGGAAGTAATAATTTTCACATAGGTTAAGCTTTACACTTGCCGAAAATAGGACTCAACAGATACAGGATAATGTCACAAAAGAGTCGAAGCGTTTCAACAATAAGACCGGTCCCTTAAATAGAGGCGCGTGCCGCACTCTATTCAAATAGCCTCCATGGCGCAGTTCGACTTGTGGATGCAGTTACAATTTATATGCAGGTGCGGTTAAGATCGCTATGCAGATGCGGCGGGTTCAAACCCCAGCGGGATACATTTTTTTATTTCAAAAATTATTTAATTTATTAGAAACGTGAAGATATTTTTACTCCTAACTTAATTTGATTTTTAAAATTATTTAGTGTCACAATGTCGACGAGGGAAGTTCTGGGTAAAACCTTTTAGATAATTTTTAGGTTATTTTATTATTCAATGTAGGGACTAATGTATAACATTTATACGTATGTAAGCTCGCTGAACCGAACTAGTTTAGCTAGGCTTGCAAAGTAGCGTAAATTTTATCTTGATAATTAATTATAAAAACGCAGTTTATTTTATTTTATTCCAATATAGTTTAAAATTTCGAGTTGTGTTCACTTCACTGTGAGTTGACGTAAGCGACACATTTCTTGAAAGGAAAGTTTGGCTTGGCTTTCTTGCTCACAAAACGTCTTTAGCCCTGTTAACCCTTCAACAAGTTTCCAACTCTTCAGTAACATATCAAACATATTAACCTGTTTAGATCAATCAACCATCTACATTATCTGAAGTGCTTCCTAAAAGTGCAATAATTTAAAAACATTAGCCAGTCATGGTCGACATGATCGTGGTTTACATTAAAACAAATTTAACTTTACACCATAACCCAAAAATGGAAATCCTACCTATCTCTTCATTTGTTCAACCAAATCAATAATATGAAACCTTTTCCACTATTTTCAGTGCACGTTACGTTTATTATATCACCTATGGTATATTTCGACAGTTTTTCGAGAAGCAGATTAATACGTAGATATAAGCAATTATATTTTCCAGTAATTTTTTGTTGGAAATTAATATCTAACGAAAATACTTGAATGTCACCAGTGGTGTTCCAACAAAAACAATAACGCATCGGAATACCAAAATCTATATTATTAATATGTTAAACTACACCTGGTAATATTAAAATGTTTTTGTTAGATTACTTTTTGCTACAAGATAATGTTCTCAATTATCGTATCATGATTAAAATGTAAATTAAATACCTTTTTCAATTGAGGAAGGTTATCACATACCTATCAATCATGTAAGGATTTAGATGAAAAATTCAGTATGTTAATCAATATGTCAACATGCCGTCTTTCTTGAAGGTTGCTCTAATTTCGAAAGAAACTAAAATCAAGGCAAATCCATGTGCAATCCGTAAACCGTATTTCGTACATAATGCATTGTTTTCCACTTGCGAAATATATATAAACCCTTTCAGGTAAATTTAGGAAAGCGCGAAGCAATAGAAATCCAACTGTTTTGTAAACTATCAATTCAAATTTTTAATTGAGGTTATAATATTTTAATTTTGAAGGCATGAATTTCGGATAAGCCGATGTTGTTAGTGTTAAAACATATAATATAAAACATAGCCTGTTTTTGAAATCGGCATGCAGTGAAGAACATCGAAATCTTCATTAAAATACGAGAAATCGGCAGTGAAGTAATCCATTGTTTTACGACTTTTTGAAGGTGGCGCTGGCGGGGCGACAGATAAACGTCAACCGACGTCAACATAACCTACAAAAGTTGGTTAAAATGTTGTAATTTCATGTTTTCTCGATTAAAGAAAAACAGAGTGCCCCCCCTCGGCACTGAAGTTCCTCTGTAACATTCGTTAAACTTTAGTGCCTCGGTATACAAATTGCTATTGGAATACTATAAATCATAGTGATGCATTATATAATTGATGTCGTAGACAAACATTTTCAATTTGACAACACTAAAACACAAAACTAAATTGTAATGTGAATTTAGCCCTTATTTGTAAATCAGTTGCCTTAGTCGAGTCAATAAAGCCTAAAAATCGACCAAACTTCTTAATTCTCAGCAACAGCTCCGATTTTGATCAATTTTTTTTTAAAATGTGTGTTTTTTAATATTATTCAAAATCAGAAACATCCCAATTTCAGGAAATAATTTTGTATGTTGTTTAAACAATAAAAACTGAATTTATGGGAAAAATTATTGAAAAATTTTTTTTTCGCAGTATTTGTGAAAATATTAATTGTGTTTATTGAAAATTCATTGTCAACAATGTCTCCCGCACTCGTGGTTAACATGTATTTATATTGTTTAAACAATAATAGCAACATTTACGTAAAAAATTGATTTTTTAAATGTTTTTTCGTAATATTTACAAGAAAGTGAAGAGTTTTTATTGAAAATTTAGTATAAATAATATTTTAGACAATTTAAAATAATAATTATTTATATTGTTTAAACAATGATAACAACATTTATATATTTTTTTTTTAATATTATGGCTGGCAGTGGTCTAAAAGAAGTACTTTCAACTGTACATGCACATAAAGCTTGTGCTCAAATACTATCATGACATAATTATTCAAGAGCAGTGCGTGCTCACAGTTTAGTGCAACTAGCACTTTCAAAAATTATATTTGATGATCTTAAAAGTGATGAAGAATTTGCCGAATTTGAAAGAAATTTTAAAGATTCTGCGATATTTTACAATTTTAATTACACTGAAATGGAAAATAATAAAATATTTATCAAAAAGTGAATTTCTTTGAAAAAAAATGATTCTCCTTGAAGAAAGAGGTAACACTTGTAAACTTTGGATTACCTATTTTCGTATGATATCTCTTGTCAAGGATTTTATAGCTGCTGAGAGAATGGGAGACTGGCATTTACATTTTTCACGCTGCAAGGCATTTTCCTTATGCAAAATCAAGTGAAATTTATTTGCAAAAAATGCGTCAATTAGAAGACCAATTAGATCCTGTCGATTTTGAAAAATTTTAAAAAAATCACAGCGCCAGAAGGTCAGATGTTTATTTCTCAAAAATATCGACAGATCAGACAATAGAGCAGACACTAATGAAATCCATGAAGGTGGATGGGGAACCGTTTAGACGTGGAGCAACTCCAAGTGTAGTTTTCAAATGGATCAAATCAGCGATATTTTCAACGGCTGTAGTCGAAGGAGTGGAAGAATTTTGTGAAGTGTCATTTACATCATCATTTCAACATGTTGACGCCAGCGATAGTAGGATAAATGAAGATTGTACAGCTGTGCCTAAAATTAGAGAATTTTTTACAATTCACAATCCATTTCCCGACGTACAACAAGTTATGGGAATTTCTACAGGAATTGTAGGTGATGATACCATAGATTGTTATAAAGCGTTTGAAGTTGGAGTAAAACTAAGAAATAAAACAATCGGCTTCAACTTTAAAGACATAAAAATGACAATAAAGGACACCGTCAAATCTTTATTAAACATGAACAGTAAAGTTAAAGTGAATAATAATGAAATTGCCGTCGATCCAAATTTAATCTTTCAACGAATATGTTTAAAACAAAAGATAATGACGAACTTAGACATTATTTTGACTACGAGTTGGCCCCTTATCCTATTTCCCTGTTTGATAATGCCGGAATGAGAAAAACTACAAAATCATCGTTATACGATATTTTTCAACAATCTAAAACTAATGTTAATGATGTTAATAAATTTCTTTATATCATTGATGGCGGTATGTTACTACACAGATCGAATTGGGACCAAAATCAAAAATTTTCTTTCATTTGTCAAAACTACATCAAATATTTACGTAACAACTATGGCACTAATGTTAAAGTTGTATTTGATGGGTATAATACTGATGGCACTAAAGCGTCAGAAAGGAATCGTAGATATGTCGGTAATGCCTCGATTGATTATTTATTTGATGATGATATGTTTTTACAAACAACTAAGGAAAAATGTTTAGCTAACAGCAAGCATAAAAATAGATTTATTAATCTTCTTTATAAGAAGCTCATTGAATATAATTTTGAATGCACTCAAGCAGAAGGTGATGCCGATCGTTTAATTGTTCAAACAGCTTAGATTGCCTTTCTCCTCATGTCGTTGTTGTAGCTGAAGACATTGATGTATTGGTATTATTAATGGCGTTATCGCCAGATAATAAGGAATTATTTTTTTTAGACCACCGAAAAACAATATATTACCAAGAGTTTACTCATCAAAGACAGGCTTAAATGATTTTCCAAATATTAAAAAGGAGCATCTTCTGTTCATTCACGCTTTTACAGGATGTGATACATCAGCTTTTTATAGAAGAGGTAAAAATCATTGTGTAAAAATTTTCAATAATAATGTAAAGTTACTGAAGTATTTATACTTGAAAATCAACGTGAAGAAGTACTTTTTAACGAAGGTATATTTTCTATTCTCGCACTGTATGGTGCAAAAACTTCAAACAACTGAAACGAATGGAGGCATCAACGTTTTATAATGCTAGCTTCAAAGACGAAAAGCGTTCAAATTGCATCACTTCCTCCAACAGAAGATGCAGCTCAGCAGCATATTAAAAAGGCTTATTTGCAAATACAGCAGTGGAAAAATAATTCACTAATACCTCCCGAAAAATGAGGTTGGAAAAAAGAAAATTATTTAATACCAGTGCAAATGACGCAACCAGCAGCCCCGGACAACATTTTAAAAATTATTTTTTGCTCATGCAAAATCGGATGTGGGGCAGCATGTGGATGCAGAAAAAGGGGTTTGCATTGCTCCCCTGCATGTAGTGTTTGTAGTGGCAATTATTGCAATACTCATCTACCAATTGAAGAGGAGCGAGAATTCGAAACTGAGGATTTAGACGCCGATTAGATTTTTATTTGTCTACTGTATTATAAAACAATATAATATTCTTTAATAAAGTTTTCATGTAAATATTTTTAAATAATGTATACTATTCATTTGTGTACTAGATTTGCAATAAAAACAATTTGCTTTTTTATAAATATTGCCAGAAAAAATTAAAAAAATATTTTTCATAAAAATTTCATTGTTCTCGTTATTTAAAAAATATAAATAATTACTAACTCTGATTTAAATAAATATATCTTTCCGTAAGATTTTAATAGAAACAGTTCACTTTTCTATAAATATGTCGAAAAAAAAATTTATATAAATGTTGTTATCATTGTTTAAACAATATAAATAATTATTATTTTAAATTGTCTAAAATATTATGTATACTAAATTTTCAATAAAAACTCTTCACTTTCTTGTAAATATTACGAAAAAACATTTAAAAAATCATTTTTTTCCGTAAATGTTGCTATTATTGTTTAAACAATATAAATACATGTTACCCACGAGTGCGGGAGACATTGCTGATAATAAATTTTTAATAAAAACAATTAATATTTTCACAAATATTGCGAAAAAAAAATTTTTAAATAATTTTTCCCGTAAATTCAGTTTTTATTGTTTAAACAATATAAAAAATTATTTCCTGAAATTGGGATGTTTCTGATTTTGAATAATATTTAAAAACACACATTTTAAAACAAAAATGATCAAAATCGGAGCTGTTGCTGAGAATTAAGAAGTTAAAACCTTCATTGACTCGACTACCTACGAGATCTATGAATATACTCTAAGTGTTCCTTTTATAGAGATTTACGGATCGACTATTTTTATTTAAATTATTAATAAAGTTTAGCTTTTTCCAACACTTTAATAATTAAAACTCAACTTGAGACATTAGAAATCGTAGAATCTCTTAATTTCTGAACTAACCAAATTATTTTGTCATAGCGCAGATTAAAAAATAAATTAGAAGGGAAATAAAAAGAATTAAAGCTCTTTGCCTTTGATCTCATCCGCATTAGTTCGCAGAATCTTACCAATTTAATTCAAAGTTGGATTAGGGGCTGGAGCTCCCTTCAATGCGGAGCATGAGGCCATAACGTTTAGGACCTGAACTTATCAGGGACGTTAATATTTAGGACACGTACTTATTCCAATTTATGCAAATATGGGGCGAGTCGAGTACAGAGAGCTAATTTAGTTTTTAGCTATAGGTTGTGGATGAAACTGTAAATTGGCGCTGGAAATATCTGAGTGCCACTGTATGCCAACTATTCAGTTAAAACGACTCTTTAGAGTGCATTCAGTGTATAAATTTTTATTTTTGGAAAAATAACTCGAAATACTTTATTTATTTAATTCTCTATGGAGTTGGAGAATGTTTTCATTCTTTTTATGTTTCTTGCTATACCTCTACACTTTTTGTTTGCTTTGATGTTTACTCCATTACCTTTTCATATTGTTTTGCAGTCGTTTTCAATCCATTTTTCTAAGCATTCCTCGGTCTGTTTTTGTCCTTTGCTGGAGACTAATGTTCAAACGGTTTTTTTGCTGACCTTTCTTTTATTCTCATAATATGCCCAATATGTCATAGCTGACTTTCTTTTCTTTTTATTTCCAGTGCTTTTACCTTCAACTTTCTCACTTTTCTACTACTTACTTAGAAACGTGATGACTGTTAATCTGCTCTTTTACTTCTCTTTGAGTTACAATCCTATACATAGAAATTTAGAGTCGTCTTGAACTTATCCCGCTGCCCTTACTCCTCCACTAACTTCGTTAGAAGTTGTTTTGATAGTATTTATCTACACCCCTAAATGTCTCGACGTTTTTCCTGTTAATTTAATGTTTATCATTGTTCATTGCTTTTGCCGATATTTAATTAGTATTCTTCTCTACTTTGATTTCTTATTATGTTTAATAACAGCTAGTAATGCTGTAGCAGTAGCGGCTCTCGAGGCATCTATTTTTTCCAAAATTGTTCATACCTTGTCTACGATATTTTTGGGGTTGCCAACGTTGAGCCGACGCTAACCCTAAACAAAAATAATTTGGAGGGGAGTGGAAAATTAATTAAAAAATCAAGATGAAATAGGTTTTTACATTATAAAGATGTAATTCTAAAAAAATATAATTTTTAATAGTTATCGGACTCTATATTATTACAAAAAATTGTTAAGTGATTTTTCCTCTATTTGTATTTATGATTTCTTTGTAGATATTATCACGGTTTTCGCTTTATCACTGTTCATTTCCATATTTAGTATATGTAGTGGTTTTTAGAATATTACGTTCTGTTGGAATTTTTCTTCTGAATCCCCCATTAGCATCATATCGTCAACGTGCAGTTCTTGTGATGATATTTTTTCCTTTTTTTTTTGGTGTCATATCCATTTTTATTATTTGTACTTTATAGCTTCTACAATTACGGAGATTAGTAGCAGACTTAGTACAAATTCCTATTTCAAGCCTATCTTCGACGAAATATTCAGTGGATTCGTTATTGAGTGTTCTTACTTTACTTCTGCTATTATCATATATAGTGCTTTCATAATAACATCATGCCTATTTCTACTCAACTTCTTTTTAGAATTTCCCAAACATCGTTTATATTTGCTCTTTTTCGTCTATTTGTCACATTATAAATATTAAAACTTTAATACTCCTGGTTTTCCTAAATCCGTGTTGTGATTTCTCTAGCGAGTGATCTAATTTTTCTGAATTAATTTTCTAATATTTTTGTTAGAATATTTTGTATGGCTTTTTCTATCATTAGAGCACTCTTACCCATCTCCTTTTTTACACATTATCAATATTATTCCTAAATTCCATTCTTCCGGTTTTTTCTTCACCTCTATATTATTTATTATAGGTCTAACAATTTTTCTCTTGTCATGCCTTCCATGTATTTTAGCATCATTGCTGTGATGTTATCTTGGCCTAGAGCTTCTTCTAATTTTAACTTGTTGGTAGCTTGTAGGGACTCTTCCATTGTTATTGGTTTATATTGTTCTTTTCATTATATATGTTACTTCTATTTTTTATTTTCTTTTTCTTCTTGATTTAACTCGAGTAACCTTCGAAGTACTGTCTGTACTATATCATAAGAATTCTTGAGCAAAACTTTTTTTGGAAAATAGAACTTCTACGAGGTATCTTATTAATACTTAATATCTATTTTTTGATAATCATAACATAAAATAAAACCTTGAACATTCTTCGTCTTTGCAAATTAGTAAACTATTAACACATAACTTTCTTTAGCAATTGCCAATTTTATAAAACAGAATAATACATTATTAACGTTTCATAACATAAAATTTAGAAAAAGCTGTCTTAAAATTAAGTAAACTAGTAAGACTCGAACTATTTATGAAAAAAGTAAATATCTAATTTTTTATAATCATGTGTGTATGAACCTTTAGCTACCCGAATAATTTAATGAAAACCCGAAGACCTAAGATTGATGGCGAAACCCGAAGTTTTCGAGTTGGCAATCCTAGATATTTTTAATTTATTTCCGTCTATTATGATTTTCCCCGCCATTTTCCTTGACATTTTGTTTATGTGTTAAGTTGTCTGAAAAGTTTCAATCGATGTATAAGGTTTTCCAATAAGAGGTTTAATTTTAATCATTATTGTCAAACAAGAGCTGTGATTGCAGGAAAGTATATACAGGGTGTTCCTAAATAAGTGTCGCAACGGAACACTGTAGATTCCTCATGAAAAAAGGAACACTTTTTTCGTCTTCCATTTTTCTTTCCGGGTATTTTCGACATAGAGTAGCAATCGTATATTCAATACTATTCGATTCACCTGTCATCTGTCAAAAATTAACCAATGAAAATCGAGAATTTGATGTTTATTGACCAATAGGAAACAATGAGAGCGGATATATCTGCCTAGAACGTATTCAAGTGAATATTTTAAACAAATGGAATTTTTATTATAAAAAAATACATTTTTGTTTTCCGTTACTATAAAAATTGTGCAGTTTGTTACAATATTTATAGTTTGGTTAGTTAAATAGTCCCTCGAAAACCATTCTTAGTCAAAGTTACATAAATTATTTTTGTGGTTGTATCACTAGCGCAACTCACATTCGTGATAGTGGACATAACTTTTGAATATTCATGGTATAGCTATTTAATATTTTATACTACGTGTTTAGCAGGGTAATGCGCATTTAATTACTACAATGTAATTATTACGTTCATACATAAGTTCGTAGTGTTTTTGGTATCTAAGGCAACACTTTCTGACCTAAAAGCAATGGATTCCTTCAGACGTTTAATAAAAAAACTGGCAAAACGTTGGAAGTGAATTACTATCGATTAGTTTACGTATTTTAAAAAAGAATTTTTAGATATAATAAAAACGCTACGAGTTCACTCTTCAACCCAATAATTACCTCTTTTGTGGAAGGAATATATTATCTCCACGTACCATTCTTCCGGTATGGCCTCTGACTACCATATTTGAATCATCAGTTGATATATTTGATCGATTAAGATCTTTCCTCCATACTTATAAATGTTTCCTGAGATTGCGTCTATTCCTAGCGTTTGATATTTTTAAGTTTTTTAACTGCTTGCCTCGTTTCTTAAAATGTAGGCGGTGATTGATTTTCTTTTTCAATATTTATGTTTTTGCCTTTCTCTTTGCTATTACCGTAATTATTTTCATTTCTATTCGAAGCTGAGCTACCCATCTGTTAACTGTATCAGTTGTCTTGCTTACATTTCTTGCTCCCTGATTTCATTTTGTGTTCTGCGTTCTTTCCACTTCTATATTTGCTTATCCTCATATTCAATATTTTTACGTTTATATATCCGCTTTCTCTCCCTTCTCTTGTTTTTACATATATTCTTCAATCACTTTCAGTTTAAAAGACGTAAATTCAGCTGTTTACTTTTAGCACATGTGCTAAAAATAAACAGCTGATTTCATATTTAGCACGCTGATAATCTATAATATGACATTTTTAGTTAGGCAAGCTATTATTAAAAAACCTACTTTTAGTAGGGGTCGTAGAAAAGGGGTTTTTTAAATTTTACCCGTTGAGAGAGTAAAAATAAAAAGGAGTAAGGGGTGTCAATAACCGCAAAAGTTGAAAAGATGAAAATGTGCAGGCTTCGCCCACTTATTACGTATACACTTACTAAGACGGGATTTTTGAAATTTCAACCCCAAGGGGTATGAAAAAGATAAAACTAAGACGTTATTATTGCATATAAATTAATATTTTTCGTTATTTTAAAATATCCTGAAGTTATTGAAATTATAATGTAACAACAATTTATACATTTTATGTATCACCTAACATGAAGTAGATAAAAATGTTTAATATTGCAGTTTTGTACATGTCATTCGATTAGTATACATATAACGATATATTTACTTGTCTAATAAGAAAACCATTTCTTACTCTGATCTATGTTTTCATTTAAAAATGTAAACAGTTTTACATGCTGCTGAATGGGTTGAGACGTCACCAACAAGCAAAATGTATCTCATTTAGTCTAATTAAGAAAAGTAGTCTCTTGTCACAGGCACAGAGAACGTAAAGCGAGTTACATGCTGTGTTTGCTGAAGTAGGCCATTAAACGTGCAATAAATCTGCAAAATGAGCTAGTTGCATGGGTTTACATACAGTCTAGTCAGGGCTGGTTCTAGATATTTGCATGCTATTCGCCTACATAAAACACGAGAAAATATACACACAGGGTGTTAAAAAACTAGCGGATTATCTGTGCCTTACTTTGTAGGCCCTCACCAACTAATAACAAATGTGAATATTAGTTTAATTTCTCAGTTTAAATACAAAGTTTTTTTCTAAAAGGATCGGGAATTCAATTCCCGATTCCGGTGAGGTTTATTAAAAAAATGCAAATGAAAACCTCTACAGAATGCCATCGTTCGGAATGATGTAAAAGCGTGGGTTTCATGTTACTACAATGTGTAGAATGTAAAAGATCCCTTGCTAGGGTTAGAACACCTTAGTTTCGGCAAAATTCTAAGTAGGACTTTGGTCATATGATCACAGCAGTCGGAGTCTAAGGTACCTGGTACTTTGCATGCCTAGACCTTATCTATAACAAACAAACAACGTTGTTGTCTTTCAAATTTAATGGACGAGGCTATATTTTTTATATTTGAGGTGAAAATAAGTACATATCTCACGCTCCTACTATCCAAACATACTTCATTAATTACACTGCAAACAAAATATTCTAAAATATGATCAAACATTATTTTCATCTAGTAGGCTATGGAATAGTTCCTAAATTATAAATGCAATTATAAAAGTCACTTAAAATCAAATGTCAAGTTTGATATTTAGTATAGACGTAGTTGCAATCATATATTAGGAACTATTCTATAGCCATACTAGACGAAAAAATCTTTCATCATCCTTTATCTAATAGACGTGTCCGTCCGGGACGCTGTTTCAGCAGCCAAACCGTAAGAGATAGAGAAAAAAGTTATGAAAGTTATATGTTTGGAATGGTCATGTCCGTTCAGGAACCGAATTTCAGTCTCTAACACTAATTATTTACTTAATTATCATAATCCTAACTTTTTAGGTTACATTCTAGGCAAATTTTATCAAGGCGAATGCGACTGGTAGTTTGCTACCAACAATGACGTCATATACGTACGTGTGGTGAATACGCATTCTATTTGCAAAAGGGTCTTTTTTGTTTTATTAAATGAGACATTTGTCTCACTGGACTGCTAGTACTATATTAATACCAAATATTTCAAGTTTGTATTTATAAGAAAATACAAAGAAAACGTTAATATTAGATCTTGCATGATTTCGAAAAAAACTGTTGCCCTTCATCTATGTTTAATAGCAACAGCCCAATACATGGTGTATTTACTTAAACATGGTTGTCACATTTTTCCTAAAGAAGTACATTTTATTTTACCGATTCTAAGAGAATGGAGCTGGGTATTCTAAAACGATTTGTAAGAAATAACTCTATGCTCGCTAGAACAAAGAACTGGAATTGCCATTTAATATTTTAAAAATATATCAGTGCTTCACCACCTTTTTAATAATTGCAAAGAAATGAATTTCATTCTCGAAAATGTTCCTTTATTAATAACGTAGAATATAACATTTTTTATCTCCGACCACTACTAAAAGTAGGCCTTTTAGCGCTAGCTTGTTTCACTAAAAGTGAAGTTTTATAGTTTACCGTGGTTAAATAAATCAGCTGTTTACTTTTAGCACATGAGCTAAAAGTGAAGTGAGGTTATAAAGCTACAATTTCGAACTGGAAGTGAAGTTGTAAAGTTATTCTAGTTGCTTCTTGCGTTACAGGTAAAGTGTTTTTGAAATAATTAAAGCATTATGTAATGAATACAGTCAGATTTGGAGTATCGATAATTAAATTTCGTAACTCACCTTGACAGTACTGGCGTGGCAAACAATCGCCCGCGCCGCGTGGTTTACTGTTTATTATGACATAAATTAAAAGTGTCGCAGATGCAAACCTTTGTTAAATCGATATTTATGGATTTATAACGGTAAAATTAAGGTCGTAGATAAAATATTGTATGCAACGCGTGCTAAAAGTCGTTTATGCACGAGACATGTTATGAAACTCAGCCTTCGGCTTCGTTTCATAATTTTCATGGCTCATGCATAAACGTCGACTTTTAGCACTTGTTGCATAAATAGCTATTATATAATGAAAAGTTGTATAATGCAATAAAATATGGAAATAGAGGAAAGTGACCAATAAGATAACACTGTTTATGTACAAGAGATGTGTGGAGATAGTTTCGGAGCAGCCTAAGAACTTGGTGTCTGTAAAACACCACCATAGAATGCATTGTCTGTTTTTCAATTCGTGGAAAGAGCACTCGGCGAAAGGCAAACGTGCTTATATTAAAATATTAATTGCACAGACCAGCAAATATTCTGAAGCCGACCCTGGGCTGAGCATGCTGGAGCACACAATGAATAATTTCCTTATTTTAATTTCTTTGTAAACACGCGACTTTTCAATCTACCTCCCATATGGGTTTACAAATAAACTCGTAGCACTAACCGGTCGTTATTGACAAATTGCTATAAATCAAAAATTAATAGAATTCATTTGTTGCTTAAGAATGCAGGACAACAGATTTAAATTACTTTTTGTTATAGACTTCGTAGAATTATTTAGACATTTAGAACAATTAATCATTTATGTATTATTTTTTTTGGGTGAAGTAGTTGTAAAACTTTTTTCAGCGAATGTAATAAATGCTGAAATTTCGAACTATAATTCGTATTAATTTCATCAAATACGAATATCAATTAGGAGTGTATGACATACCTACTAACAAATTTATTGATGTGGAAAGAGCCGTAGAAATTAATTAAACTTCTCTCAGCTTTGGAGAATAAGAAACTTCAGATTCGAGATAATTAAAGCGTTTAAATTCTCTTCTTTTCACTTGCAAGTTCGTCAACCCTCGTAAGGAGCTACTTTCTTTCTAAGGAATTACACTAACGCTATTTAATTCAAACCAATAATTTGTAAATGAAAAAGTGAGCGATCTAATATAAAAGGAAGAAGAAGAAGGGAAGACGTATAAGTTTCATATATTATAGCATCAACTCAGGCATGCTATTTTTAAACTGTAATATTAGTATTTTTGGTTGACATCGATATTTTAATTATATCATAGGAACTGTATTCAAAACACTGTTTGTTCATTTGAACGAACAAAGCTATTGCTTTCTTAATTGAACGGTATCGTTTTGGACTGGTGATGACAGACTTGATCATTTTTTTATTTAAAAAATATTATCTTTATATTTATTTTCAAGTATTCACTATTTTGATTTTTATACTTTTTGTGATGCCTTAAAAAAGTGCATTGCATAATAATGTTGAATCATACATTATCGATTTGCTTCTGTGTCACTTGAACTAAAATAACCATGTAAAAAGATTCCATACGTAATTAATTTATATACATTTTGAGTAGACAACTACAGTACCTTTCCTGTTTTTCAATGATTTTTAAATGGTCGCCATGTTGTTTTCCACCTATATGTTATTACCCTTTACATATAATCCGAAAGTCAAATTTAATAGTTCATTAATCTGGTCCTTTAACTTTTCTCTGCAATTTTAACTGAACAACATGATATTCATCATTTACGCTCAAATATCAACTCGATAAATGTAGAATCCTAAGTTAAAAACAAAATTGTTGACTATATCAAAGATTTAATTAATTTAAAAATGAAAGAACAGTAGCCTAAATTATAATAATTTTTGCAACATCATTTGTATAACATATTGATAAAATGAAAAATGACAAAAAGAAAAATAGTTATTACTTGTATTTATGTGGTACATAATTCCTTACATATTAGGATCATAATTAATAATCAACATTCGTTCAGCTAGTTATTTGGCCAGACGCTAGGTATTTAAATTCGAAAATATTTCTGAGAAAATTGATTTATTTTTTCAACCAAATTTTTCTCCACCCACGAGATTTGCGTTCGCTACCGCCTTTGATCAAATATTTCTTCATTTACATAGGTATTTATTTATAATGAAAAAGGTGTTCATAATATTATTCTAAATTAAATTCTCTTTAAAAGAAAGGTCTGGTGTTCAATTTTCTTACTGCGAATAGCTTCGGAGCTATAGCCCATTACCTTGCTAATTTGAATAATTAATAATTGTTTATTAATGGAGTGTTTATGTCTTAAAAATTATATACGTTTCCTCCAAGGTGACGGCGAACGCAGACGTCATAGGAGAGGAAAAACGTAATTAACAAGACACCCAAAACAGAAAGATTAAAAATTATTCAGCTTTCCAGGCATTCTTTCCGAATTGATGCCTTGTTTATAATGTGCCTGGCCTAAATATCTACATAAAATTATATGAGGCTTTGTTCTGGGATTCTATTATTATTATTATACTATCATTATTATTTTTTCTTGATTAAAATTACTCAAATGTTGCTAATAACCAGGAATCTTTCTGATCATGCTAATGGTGCGTTACACATAAAATATATCTGTATAAATAGACGTTTAATATTTTGTAAAAACATAAAATGGACTACGATACGTGCACGTCATTGTTTGATAAGTCCTACAACATAAACATTTAGTATTGCTGATTTCAAAGTCCAAATGTTGCATAGGCTACAGGCTACACCAAGGCTAATAAATTTTATCTGCGTGCCGATTCATTTTATATTCTTAAATGTTGACATCGAAATTTCTCAATTTTTATTTGACATTTTATTAAATACAAAATAATAGTACATTATGTTATTAGGAGTAAAAGTGATGCTTTGTGTGGCGAGACAGAATGCGTTTGACTAACGACCGTAAGCGAGTCAGACAAGCCCGAGTGAGGCACACAAAGTCACTTTTACTCCGAATAGCATATACTATTTTGTTCAAACGCACAAACTAATGCAAATAAATATATTGCTGTGGTATAATAGCTTTTATTTGATTTCATTTAATTTAAATCTTATTCTCAGGGGTTTATGTAAAATTTTGATTTTAACCTTACCATTTGCCCACAGTCTTTTGCATGTAATTGTAATAACCTTAGTTATTCGACTCTATCTCCAGGTTGCTATTAAAATCAGATTAAGACATAAAAAATGAATAACTATAATGCAAGATATAGGACAATTGTATTTATTAAGTAATTAATAACTGCCTTTAGCATACGTTTAACACCTTTGTCAATAATATTTGATAAATATTTAATTTCAGTTAAATCAATTTTAGATTAATATTACTGTCTGTTTACAATTTTATGATATCTAATTTATGATTCAATTGAATTCAATTTTAATAACTCTGTAAGTAGCAAATATATTTTATATTACTACATTCCTTTTATATGTGTTGTTTTAAGTTGAAAGTTAGTAGACTCACCTTGTAAGCTTTTATCTTCGAGATCTTTATCTTCTATAATCTTCTATTTGCCAGATCTCTGCTACAGCTATCCTCGTTGTAGTTGGCAGCAAATCCTTGTGTAGTAGTAATCGATGCACTCACTAAGTTTTTTATTTCGCACTAAATATTGTCTATCACACTATCCTCAAATATCACCTCAAGAATTAACAAAATCATAATAATAAAATTAAAAAATAATAAATTACAAAAAAACCTATATTTCACAAAAATAAGAGGAAGAACAAAAAAACGGAAACTAATAGTTCTTTGCGTCTCCTCGGAATGTTTAAAAATTTTTGGCAACGATTTAGCATACCTTGTATGCAATGTGCCATCAAAATTTGGGCAAAGTTCAACATTTTCAAATGATAATATTTTATTAATGGACTTAGTTTTATTTAAACCAAATTATGAAAAGAAATGCTTTTTATAATGACACAATCATGAAAGGTTATAAAAATGCCATGACTCTCCTTTTGGAAAATATTTTTTAAAATTGCACCAATATATGAAAATGGTCCAGTTCATTTGTGGAGCAGTATATTTTTATACAACCCATTTGTTCTGTTTATTTTTAAACTACCTGCCAAAACAATGGTTATCAAACAAATGATAATACAAATCATATTTTTAGGTTAACATAATTACTTCTTTCAGATAAGTATTGACTAGTTTGTATTACAATTGCAATCAAAACTGGACTATATACAAACGAATTGCAAATACCGTTGTAAGAAACCGAAATTCCAATGATAAAACGAAACCATCACTCCTTTTAGGAACATTATTTTAAGCTGCTTTATTATTGTGTAGTTATTGAATGCTTTATCATTTAATGATCATATCAATATATTTAAAAAATTACGATTATCGAAAATTGACGTCTACGTCAGTTTCCGAAAATCAAGATGGCCACTATCAAAAATATTCGAAATTTAATCAAGTTTTCAAGTACTTTTACTCCGCCGACGTAAAAGTAACCACTTTTATGCCTCGGCATAAAAAGTAACGAATTTACCTTGTCTGTCAGGTCATATAAGTTGTCACTTTTATGACGTTTGAAAATAAAAGTTGTTTATTCTACAAATAAATAAACAACGCTGCGGTCTTGACCTTTAGGTTAAAAGTCGCTTTTAACTGGCAGAATTTAAAAAAACTTTATTTCCGTTTATGGTTATAAGCCTTCATGATTAGTTTTTATTTATTTAATTATTTTATAGCTTAAGAAGCCTGGTATAAATATGGCTTTGATATAGCAAATACAACTATGTTAATACATATGTCTTGCTACAATTGGAATATCTTCGTGTCAGAAAAAACTGGTTTTTTCTGTATGTAAAGGGAAATTTAAAATTTTTAAATGCTTATATTCGTCTAATTATTTTAATGAACCGGAATGGCCTAGTTCTACGAATATAATAAGTAAGCAAAGTTTGTAAACCTTTTGTAAACAACATTAACAAGGAAAAATTGAATTTAAATCCTATTTACGAAAACATCAAACATCAATTTCTTGGATTCGATGTTTCAATTGTATCAATGCTGACCCTCGATGTATCTTTGGATGCTAACGTCGATGTTTTAATTTTTGTGTATATCTCTAGTTCTTGCATAATGTATGCTAGTTTATTCAAACTCATATTGCTGCCGAACACGTAATTTCTACTACGGAAAGCTTCTTAGAATTATTATCAGACATTTTTATGCTTTTTGTATTTTTTGGCTTATTTTCTTAGATGTTTTCTTCAATATTTTGAGCGTTATAGTTTCAGCAGCCGCTATTTTCTCCCACTTTAATTAAACAATTACCTTGTACTACAGTATAACTTGCGGATTAAAATTTAAATAATTAAAAATGCAGTACAAAGTGCTGTAACTGTAGAAATTAATTGCAGGTATCCGTATATTTATCAAAAGACGGAAATATATTCATTAAATCATTATCATAAGCCTTCTTTCTAAGGACTCGCATATAAGTCTAATAATTAGTAGTTGCTGGGAAAATAATACTGGTGTCGGCACTTCTATTTGGTTACAAACTCTATATTAGCTGTTGTAAACATTATTTACAACCGTTTCTAAAATTCAAATTATACAGTGACCGCCAAAAAGTCGGCATAATATGGGAAACATTTTAATTTTTGATTTCTCAAAAAACTTTTTACGACAATAATGTGTGCTTGTCTAAAAACCTATTTAGTCCCTATCATATATACCGAGTGATCTTATTTAGAAAATTGAGTTTTTAGAAATTGTCAAAATCCAAAAAGTGCAATATTTGCAAGCTAGCATCGGGTATGGCTATTTTATCGTGAGACCTGCAGAATTGCAAAATCAAGAATATTTCTAAGCGAATGCTTTGAATGAAAGAAATGCATGAGTGGACAATACGAACAAGTCCGAGGTTAGAATCGGGGTAACCGATTAATGGCTTACAAAATTTAACTGTAGGACAATTAGCTGTTTATGGGTAGTCCGGACTTGATTGAAAATCGTGAATGGTTGACACCTCGTTTCAGCCGGCG
>CALNHX010011145.1:0-25000 GCA_940337035.1 Agriotes lineatus
TTGGTAACATAAAAAACAATCTTTAATGCAGACGAAAATGCCGTGATATAATGGACATTTCAGCATTGGAGAATTTATGTCGCAGTATTTTCATAAGTACAAAAGAAAAAATCTGTGAAAGGCTTTACCCAGAACTTCCCTCATCATTGTGACAGTAATTGACTTTAAAAATCAAATTAAGCTAGGGGTAAAAATACCTTCACGTTTCTAATAAATTACATAAATTTTCAAATTAAATAATTGTTACCGGTGGTCGAATTCGAACAGCAGACGGACAGCGTGTGCAGCCCCAACGTTTAGTGCGATATCCTAAGGGGAAGCGCAATTTCTACCTGAGCCACGGAGGACCGGCTTCTCTAATTTCTCCGTCGCAGCTATATTTAGTAACCGCTAATTTGTGCCTCGTTTTTGTATTGTACAAAATTTATTCTATATCTATTCCCTCCCATTTTTGGTAAGAATAACGCCTGCACTATGTACAAATTATTACTTGTATCTATTACTAAGCTGAATGAAAAATAAACACGCTGATGTGTGCGAAGCGCGGTTGTATTTAAGCGAAGGGTATTATTGTGGAAACTTTTTGAATTTTTTGCGACCTTATCTTTTATTTGTTGGGTTCTATTTTCGTCAAGTGTAAGGCCTAATCTATGTGCAAATTACTACTTTAATCTATTTCCCACTTAACGCAAATATAAACTTCTTCTTCTTCTTCTTCTTCTCTAATCCTTAATGCCCATTCGGGCGTCGGATGATGGTCTCTAGTCCTGTATCCAGCTTTTCCATCTTTTTCTGTCCCTCGCTATTATTTTCATTTCATCCACTGTCACTCCCTTTTCTAGTCCTATTTCTTTGATTTGTTCCATCCATTTTCTTCTGGGTCTGCCTCTCGGTTTTTTGGTTGGTTTTCCCGCTTCCATTATTTTTTTTGCAATTCTGTTAGGTTCCATTCTTGTAATATGCGCGTACCAGTTTAGTTGTTTCTTTTTAATTTTTTCCATTATTGGTTCCTGTTTGGTTATTTCTCTTATGGCTTCATTTTGTATTCTGTCCATTTAGTTTTTCCTGTCATTTTCCTGAGGTGTTTCATTTCCATAGCATTAATTTTAGATTCGTCTTTTTTCCTTATTGCCCAGCTTTCACAGGCGTATGTTATAGTTGGTATTGTTATCATATTATGTATTTTCTTTTTCACCTCTATGTCAATGTCTTGATGGCCTAGTATTGTTTTATTTATGGTATAGTCAATTCTTGTCGATTTATTTGCTCTATTTGCTAGTTCTGCATCCATTCTTCCGTTAGCATACTTCCTAGAAATTCATAGGTCAATACTCTTTCCAGTTTCTTGTTTTTACATGTTATGTCATTATTCTTTTGCCCTTCTTTATGTTTTTCGTTCACAATCATAGTTTTTGTTTTACTAATGTTCACGTTCATTTTCATGTTCTCTATTTCTTCTGTCCATATATTGACTAACCTTTACATTTTGTTCTTGGTGTTTGATAGTAATATAACGTCGTCTGCGTATAGGAGGCTGCTTAGTTTAATTGCTTCTAAGTTCTTGTAGCCAATTACTGTATCCAACTGTTTGTGTTTTTCTTTTATTTGTTTGGTTATCTTGTCCATTAAACTTATAAACAGTAAAGGGCTTAGGCTATCGCCTTGCTTAATTCCTTTCTCCATTTCAAACTCGTCTGATCTTTGTCCTGCCAATTGTACTTTTGCTTTGACTGTGTCGTATGTACTTCTTATTGCTTTTATCAGATTAATGTCTACTTTCAGTTCTCTCAACGTCTTCCATATTTTTTTTCTATCCACTGTATCGAAAGCAGCTTTCAGATCAACAAATGTTAGATATAGTTCTTCTCCTTCTTCAATTTTTCTTTCTATTATGTTTCTGATTATATAGATATTATCATTTGTTTGTCTATTTGGTCTAAAAGCTGCCTGTTCTTCCCCTAATTTTGGTTCGATTTGATTTCTTAACCTCTTATCTAATATTTTCGTGTATGTTTTGTAGCTAGTTTGGGCTAGGCAAATTGGCCTATAGTTTTTACAATGTGTCTGTATTCTTTTCTTGTAGATTGGAATTAACAGGTTGTTTTCCCAGTCTCTCGGGATTTTCTTCTCTTCCCATACTTGTCTGCATATTATCCAAAACCAGTCTATTCCTTTTTGGCCCATCCATTTTAACATCTCTGGGGCTATGCCATCTTCCCCACAGGCTTTACCTATTTTTATTTTTTGGATTGCATCCTCAACTTCTTCCCTCGTAATTGTTTGTTCCTGGTTTAATTGTTCTCAAGTTATACTATCTTCCGATTCTACTGTCGTATAATACATATTTTTGTAAAATTCTTTCCACGTTTCTAGAATTTTCTTTGTGTCTACTTGTATTTGCCCCTGGTTATTTTTTATTGCTTTTATAGTTTTCCTTTTATCTCCTCTTAATCTTTTTATCCTCGTCCAAAAATTCCTGGCATCTATTTTGTGTAATTCTGTTATCTCTTCTCCCATCTTTTTTTGCTATCTTGATTGCTTCTTTCACTATGTTTCTCTTTCTTTTGTATTCATCTGTATCCCTCATTTCTTTTGTTTGGATATATCGTTTCCATGCTGTTTTCTTTTCCTTTACCTTACTTCTTATTTCGTTAGTCCACCAGCTTGTCATTTTCATGTGATTTTTGCGTTTACTTATTCCACATATATTTTTTGCTACCTTCTTCAGTGTTTCCTTAAAATTCTCCATCTTTCCTCTAGCGTCCACGTTATTTGGAGATTCATATTGCTTTGAAATTCTTTGTCTGTATCCTTCTGGTATTTTTCTTTATTTTCTGCACTTTTAAGCTTATGTATTGCCAAACTACTATAGTTTCTTGTTTCTTGGTTGTTGTTTATTTTGGTTTGGTGCTTTGTTACTACTAGTCTGTGTTGGGTTCCAATTTCTGCTTCTTTCTTTGTTTCAATTATTTGTATTTTCTCTGCTAAGTTTTGTGTGTAAGTTATGTAGTCTATTATGCTTTTAGCGTTGCGTTCTTCTGCAATAAACGTATATTTGTCTTCTAATGGTTGATTCCATAGTGTATTTCCTATTAGTAGGTCGTTTCTTTTGCAAAAGTCTATCATTTTTATTCCGTTTCTATTTTGAGTTCCTTCTCCATAGCTTCCCATACATCCCATTCCTCTGTTTTGGTCTTTTCCTACTCTACTGTTCCAGTCTCCCATTATTATCGTTTTTTGATTTTCTTCTTTCATTTCATCTTGTATTTGTTGTAAATCCGCGTAAAAATCATTCATTTCTTCCTCTGATGTTCCTTCTACCGGTGCATAGATTTGAATAATATTAATTGTTACTTCTAGCTTTATGGTTATTGCTATTATTCGTGAGTTTATTGACTTAACGTCTGTTATTCTTTTGTTTATTTCCTCCGTGGTTATTATTCCTACTCCCTCCTTCGCTTTTTGTTTTGGGTCTACTCCGGAGTAATATAAGATGTATTTATTTGTTAAGTATGTACTTCCTTTGCCCTTTTTCTTAGTTTCGCTCATTCCTAAGATATGTATTTTATTTCTGTCCATTTCTTCTATTAATTCTATTTCCTTCCCAGTTAATGTTCCTATATTCCAAATTCCTATGTCTATCATATCAGGTAAAGGGGGCAAACATTGACACATCTTTACATTTTGTTCCACAAAAAATTTCTAATTATTTTTAAAAAAACGGCTAGATAGGTCAAGGAATGCCTAAGAGTAGTAGAAGTTTTTGCGATAGTTAGTTGTTAAAAATTCAAATCCATTGACCCGAAAAAAAATTTTTTTTAAACATCGACCACTGTCAATGTTGCCCCGTTAGAGTACAACATTGGCACACACATTTAAAATCAATACTATGGCAAAGTTAGAGTTTATTGGGACAATATTGACACCAACAATACTTATACTTACTAGGGAAAAAAACAGACGGTTGTGAAAATCAAAATTATTTCGTAAAAACTAAAGCTACATCTAAGTGAAAACTAACAATACATCAAATAAATGAAATAAACAGAAAAATAACAAAGTTACTTATAAAAAACATTCTTAATTACTAATATATTAATATTCCAGTCTTAAAGTCTACCTTGAAGAAATGTTTTCCTCTTTGAATGATCGGGCTATCCAGTACTTGTTCAACATCAGCAAAGGCAATGGTATATTTATCCTCAACATCAGGATATACAAAATACATGTTTTTTTTCCGTAAAAATTCAAGTTCAACATTATTCTCATATATGCTTAATACTTTGCCTACATAGTGTACTATATCTTTGTTCGTGTGATACTTGGCTAATACCCAAGTTCCTACGGCAATAACTGATCTTTTCTGTATATTACCATCTTTTGGGTGCAACTCCGGTACATCTTGTAATGGATTATGGCGTAAGTCAACTGTGTCTTGTTGGGAATTTAATTCCCGAACTTCAGTAGTTTCAGAAATGTAGTTATCATTCAGATTCTGTATTATATTATTTTCCTCTCCAGAGGCTACAAAATCGCTAAAATCTTCCCCTTCATCTTCACTTTCCAAATGCACACTAACATCACTTTCTGATGAGCTTGAAATTTCAGATACCTTCCTTTTTCCCTTTTCTTTGTTTTTGATATTCTTATTTTCCACTTTATTTTGCATTTTCGCCTTCTTTTCATTTTCTTTTTTTCGCATCCTTTCCCTCACTTCTAAATCTGTCAAGCTTTCAGCAAACTTTCTTGTTACGCGACTTCGTTTATTGGGAGTGGTTTTATTTGTATTGTCTCTTTTCAAAACTGACATAATTGCAAGTTCAAGTTCCTTTTTCAAGTTTTCAGTGGAGGGTGTTTCAGTGCAACTAGAATTTGATGATGTTGATGGAACACTTGGGTCTTTGCCAACTGTTGTTGTCGATGGAACACTTGCGTTATTTTCGACCGATGAAGTTGATGTAAGATTGGATTCGACTTCTCCTTCAACAATTTTTGCAACTAAAATTTTCTTCATCATTTTCTCTTTGCATAAGGGGTAAATACCAGAACCATCAAAACCCCCACAGCATTGCTTCTTGACAAGCAACCAGATGCCTCTAACTTTTTCATAAGAGATGGAAAGATTAGCTTATCCACATTCTTGTAGCCCGTCTCGTGATAGTAATTTCGAAGTATTACCCTCCATGAAGCTTTTACAGCTTTATACACTCCAACATCTAAAGGTTGTACAATATGCGATGTATGAGCCGGCAAACAAAATATTTCGATATTATTTTCAGCAGCTATTTCCACAAGTTCCAAAGATACATGCGAGTTATGCCCATCTAAAATGAGCAGTTTGGTACCATCTAGTCTTGAAGTTTCTGGGATAAAACAGTTAACAAACCAATCCAAAAATTGTCGTGCCTCCATCCAACCAGATGGGGAACAATTATATCGAGCTTTCTCTGGGCCTCCAACACACCAAGTAGAATACAGGTGTAGTCCTTTATAATTAATAAACATAGACAAAAATTCGCCGGCATTGCAGCACATAAGAACTGTATATGTAGCTTTTGTTACGCTTCCTACTAACTTGTTAGGGTTAGAACTTCCCCTTTTACAAAGTACTCGCTGTATGCCGGCATCGGTTTGGAATCCTATTTCATCACAATTATAAATGTTTTGTGGTTTATTCATCAAATCAAAACGCGTAATTATATCAGTCAGCTTATTGTAACAGTCTTCCATGACTTCTTGGGATCCTGCGGCTGCTCTGTTTCTGGGTAGATTTTGGGCCACCCGTCGACTAATTTCTTTTGCCCATCTTCTTTCGAACATTAGGCACCAATCTGGGCCTGGCATTCCATTTTTAAATGGATTTGGCCTATCCATTCTTCTAACATAATCTTGAACGCATCGTTGGAGCTGAAGCCGGTCAAACCCATAACCCCATTCTCCCAGTTTAACTAATGTGTGTACTAAAACCTCTTCCTCTTGACTTGTAAGAACAGTTGGGTGACCAACTTTTTTACACTTAAATCCCTTGACGTGATTCATAAGGGTCGTTCTATTAATGCCATATCGTTTGGCAACACTTTTAAAGCTCCCTCCATTTACAACTTCGTCAACTGCTTTTTTCATTGCATTATCATCGTATGATTTGTACTGCCGCGCATCGGATCGTCGAGGCTTCTTGGCACGCGGCATCTAATGTAAAATAAGTAGGTACGTGTCAATTTACTTTGTAACTAACATTGACACTGTCAATATTAAATCTTGAACTAACATTGGCACTGTCAATATTAAATCTTGAACTAACATTGACACTGTCAAACATAACCTTAACATGAGTCACACAGAAAATGTGGCCCCTCCCCCAGAAAAGCCAACATTAATGCAAAATGATACAACATACTTGTTCTGGGCACTTACTTACCCTCTCTGTTAAAATAGCACTACCAAACAATCACTACTGTCAAAGTTTTAATTGTGAAAATTATGCCAACAGCAACACGTGTTCCGTTTGGACGCCAACTTTAATTTTAAAGAAAGTAGGCAGAGCTTTCAAGTTTCACCAATAGATGGAGGCACCCTACTGTAAGTTAGGATTATTTTAATTTTAGGCAAATATTATCGTACAACCAATTGGTAACTTAGTTTTGAAGTTGTGTCAATGTTGTACAACTGTCAAAGTTGGTCCGCGTTACCTTCGTTTTCAAATTCTTTTCCCTTATTATCTTCTATATTGTTTTTATTCAAGTCCATTTTCATGTCCCTTTTCGTTGCCTGTGTCGTTTTCTTTGCTTGTGTACGGATTACTTTCTTTTGGAGTTTTTTGGAATTGTGCCGGTATCTCGATTTGTTCTAGTTATTTTATGTAACTGTTCTTGTAAATCTTCTTCAGGGGACCTCTCGCTAATGACTCTTCCTCCCATCTTTTCTTTTGGTGTTTCTACATTCTCCGGCTTTATTTCAGCTTCTTTTCTTATTTCATTTAGTTGTTCCAGGTAGTGGTCCTCTCCATTTATTATGAGTTTATTGTATCTCAGAGTTGCGTGATGTCCCTGTGATCTTATATTATTTCTGTGTTTTATCAATTCTTTTCTAATTTCTTGCGTCTCCTTTGAGTATTCTTCCTCCATGTATATATTTCTTCCTTTTAAGTTTCTGGTTCCTTTCAGAATCTCCATTTTCTTTTCCCATTTCGCAAGTTCCACTAGTATAGGTCTAGTTTTTCCATTTTGGTGTCTGCCAAGTCTTCTCGTTCCTACTACGTCTTTTTCCATTACTATTTCTACTCCCATGTCTCTAAGAACTACTCTCCTCTTCTTGGTCTACGATGCCGTGTATTATGATGTTTCTTTTTTTAATTTCCCTAGACATTTCTTCCAGTTTCTTCTCATGCTGTGCGTTTTTTAATTTTAGGTAGTGGTTTTCATTCTTGAGTTGCTCATTTTCTTGTTTAATTGTATTCAGTTCCTTTTGGAGCAGATCCAATTTATTTTCCATGCGCAGATCCCTTTCCTCCATTCTGTCTAGCTTCCTATTTGTTTCTTCTAGCATTTCCTGCATTTTATTGTTCGTTGTTTCCTTCTTATAAAATGTATTTTCCTTAATCCATCTCTGTTCGTTGTTTACAAATAAACGCGCTGTTCTTCGTTCGGCTATCACTGCTTGCACGGAGCCAGACTACGCGATAGCCGATTAGTTGCCGCGATATCTGCTGACCCCGAATCGACTTCTCGGAAGGTCACGCCGGTCTCAATGTCTGTTTTTATTCTTAATTAATTAATTATGATAGATCCTACCTTAATTTATGTTTCTTTTACTGCTATTAGCACTTATTATAACAATTCACTTCACCAAATGTTTTGATTTGCTCTCCTATACCTGCCAAAAAGTCAAAAAGTGACGCGTTACCACTTCACTGTTTACACTTTCCGTACCAGGACCGCACCGCAAATATAAACAAAAATTATTTTTTTAAAGTGCTCACCCTGTATAGATTTGTCTGAAATTGTACCAGTTTCATTCCAGGTATATATTATTATGATACATAAAGATCAATCATATTAAATTAAAATTAAAAGAAATAAAATTGGTATATTGATACAATCAAATTTAGAAAAATTAAAAAAGATGTGTTGGCTGAATTAAATTTGGTAATGCAGATTTAATTAAAAATAAATTGGAATTTTATCTTGAAAAGCTATAACATTTGAGTATTTCGTATTGGTGATGGAAGAAAAGATGATGTTAGTATGAGACAAATATGCTTGCTCTGTAATAATATAATTGTAGTATGTATAGATCAGATTAGGTAATTTTAAAAGTGGGCATCAATAATCGTAACTATATAAGATGAAATTTTGTTTAAAAACAGGATAATAACAAACTAAATTATAGATAGATGTATATGAAAAATCCAGTGAAAATTAATAAAAACTAGAAATTTTGATTTTAATTTCGAAAATAATTGGACTTATACAAATAAAAAGGTATTTAACAAGATTACAAAACGAATATAAGTGAGAAGATGGTTTAGAGTTGATGTGAGTATACAATCGGTGAAGAGATTGTGGAATACAGTTTAATTAGCTACAAAGAAGATGACATTTGGATAGATTTGGATTTATTGGTGCATTGCAAGGTATAATTGACATTCATTGTTGGAGTTGGGGATTCTACAGAGGACTGGAAGCGGTTTGCTGAGGTTTGCTGGCGTGATTTGGTTGCTACAGGATAGGAGCTGTGGACAAAGGTTAGTTTGGGAATTATCTGCTAGTTGGAGATTACCAGAGGGCTGAAGTGACGGTCGCATACTAGGAGTTCAAGGAATGAAGTGAAAGGAAGTCAGGTTTGTGGTAGTTATATTTGATAAGGAATATAGAAACAATTAATTGAGTAAAATAACTTAATAACAATATTTACTTTGGTGAGGTAATCATTGATTTGTGAAAGTGAAAGTATATTTGTCAATTTTGATAGTCTTGTGCTGTTATACTGGTTAAAAGTCAAACTGACATTTAATAACAGTCATTAAATTAACAATTCATATAAAAATTTTGAATATCTAAAAATAGATACCTAATATGATTGATGAACCCGCCCTAATGAGAGTCTCAAATGTATTACATAATTTTAAATGTACAAAGGTATATTCATTGTAGTTTAAAATAGCTATCCTAACGTGGTGCTACCAACACAATATATAATGTGTATGCAAAATATCGTCTTCCTCCGACAAATATTTTTTGAGTTATACCGCCAACAGACAGACGACAGACAAATAGACAGACGGCATTGAAAAAACCTCTTTTTCGTCAGGGACCCTGAATTGTGAAGATCGCGATTACAATACTTCTTTCATCTTTCAGATGAGGGAACTAAAAATGTGTATGTCAATAGTGCACCCCACTAGGGGAGCGTTTATTTTCCATGCTGAAACGAGTTAAAACCTATCTTCGAAATTCAATGGCCTAAGAAAAACTAATTTTTTAGCCATATTATCAGTAAATTCCGACATTTTAAAAACGGTAGACACCAACCAGCTAATACAAACCTTTTCTAATTTAAAAGCAAAAATCGACTTTTCTAAAACTGAGTAAAACTTCTCTTCTGTATTTTATTACGAATGTGATTGTACTTACATGTGATTATGTCTTCATTTCCAAAGTTTGTTCCTAATACAGTTCCTAATATATTAGTAGTCAGACATGTCAATATATTGCAATAGTGGCCATTGGCCATGTTGTCTTTTTTGTTATTTATTTATTTTGACCTTTTAGTTGATTTTAAAATACAAAGTTAATCAGAGGGAGAATTTTGTTGCGTTTGTGTTTTTTACTTCCCTCGTCTGAAAGACGAAGAAAGTATTGTACCTAATCACGAAAAAATCACCAGATTTTTTTAGATCTTCACGTTTCAAGGTCACTAGATGACGAAAAAAGGTTTTCTCAATTCCGTCAGTCTGTCTGTCTGTCTGTCCGTCCGAGGAAAACAATATTTTGCATACATATTATGTATCTACCTCGCATGAAACCAGTACAATTTCATACAAATATATACAGGGTGAGCACCTTAAAAAAATACAATTTTGTTTATTTTTGTGTTTATTTTGAAATAAAAGAAAGTAATAACTTTCACATAGGTGAGGATTTACATTTTCCGAAAATAAGACTCAACCGATCAAGGATAATGTCACAAAAAATAAAAATGTTTCAACCATTACGACGAGCTCTTCATCAGACGCACCCGCCGGACTTTTCGCGAAGAAACGCGGTAGCTCAGATGGCATTCCACCGCACATACATCCTCTGCCAGCATCGAGCATTCTGCAGACCCGCAAATGCGGCGGGTGTTCAAACCCCAGAGAGATACATTTTTTTTTAAATTTGAAAATGTATTTAATTTATTAGAAACGTGAAGATATTTATACTTCTAACTTAATTTGATTTTTAAAATTATTTAGTGGCACAATGTCGACGAGGGAAGTTCTGCGTAAAGCCCATTACAGATTTTTTTCTACTACTGTAACGAAAATGGATTATAACAGACTAACATATACGTCGCTAAGAGCCTCTTAAGCCTGTATGACACGACGCTAAATTTTGTGCAAAATTTACTTGTAATAAATAAATTCACTGATAATTTTTTTTTCAAAAACACAATTTCCTGTTTGCAACGTGTGCTACATTTGATGTTAAATTTGGCATGCGCACATGCGTAGTAGCAAATATTTTAAGCGAAAACAGTACCCTCTAGAGGGTATTAGTTGAAGTATGCGTTTGTTTTCATGTTATTTGTCGTTTGTTAGCTTTTTTCTGAGGTTGGGTTAAGGCATTTATCTTAGAGACCCTTAAATGTAACTTAGATAGGAGCGCCAACATTAAACACGTGGTTAAACAATGCTAATAAAATGCAGGTTATGTTGATGTTTAGATTCCGCATCATGCACTGCAGTTTAGTCTGATTACGATACTTCTGCGCATTTTTACACGCATATTTACCAGGAAATTTAGAACAAGTGCTAAATAATTTACATGAAAATTCAGCGCATAATTTAGCAGCCAATTTTCTGTATGCAACGGTACTTAATATTTTTATGGAAATTTACAAGTAAATTTTGCATAAAATTTAGCGTCGTGTCATACAGGCTTTAGGCACGGGCTGAAGTTCGCAACGACGTTTTAGTCACAGGTTGAAGTTAGGTTCAGACAGTATTTGCTTTATTAGCCACAGCCAAAACTAAAATCAAGTTAGCTTTCAACAGTCAACTTTGACGTTTGTCAAGTATAATTTAACCTAACATAATATTCAAAATCTTAACGAAATAATATGATGTTATAGGTATTGTCGAAATTTGTAGTCGTAGAAAAAGTATAGTATGTAACACATTATATAAACTCCTCTAGATACTCGTTTATTCAACACTCGTGACTAAAGTGACGTTTATAAATTTTTTTACATAATATAAGTACTATTTATTAGTTTTAAATGTAAAATATTTATTTTTGTTTTATTTATATCTATTTTATTTCTACTCAGTTCCTACTATATTAGTGATACTAAGGTATTGTAGAAAAATAGGAATGGCAACACTGAAATGAAAACCAAATATTAGCCTTTCGGTGTGTGTGTGTGTGTATTTTCTTATTACAGGGTCCAGCAACATAACTTCCTTTTTTTAAATGCGTGCCATTCAGGCTGTAGGAGTCGTAGCGGGCTTGGAGTAGTCTCATTTGACAGTCGTGGTTCTAAAGTTTTGTTTCCTTTTATGTCAGTCGTCATCATGCGTTGGAACAGTGAGGAGAGTGCGTTTGCCGTCGAGGTCTACTTTTCGAACGGATGTTCTGTAGTCGCAATCCAGCGCGCCTTCCGAAATCGCTTCTATGTAGCCCCGTTGGGCCCTGTCCCTGACCGGAAAACAATTATTACATGGGTCACTAAGTTCACACAAACCGGGAGTGTGACAAGACGAAGAACTGGAGTCTCTCGACCCATCAGATCACTTGAGAGGCTCATCTCAATAAGAGGCGATTTGGAGTGGCCATCCCGCTCCCCCGATTTGTCCCCATGCGATTTTTGTTTGTGGGGTTTTTTAAAATCCCGCGTTTATGTCAACCGTTCAAGGACCCTACAAGACCTAAAGGCCAACATCCGGGCAGAAATTTCCAACATACCCGTTGGTATGCTGGTAAGGGTCATGAGAAACGCCAGAAATCGGCTTATTCAGTGTATGGGCAATGGGGGGTGTCACCTACCTGATATGATTTTTAAAACTATGTAAAACAAATCTTTAGATATCTACCTACATTATAAAAAAAAAAAATTAAATCTGATTCACAAAATGAGTTTTATTGCGTTTTGAAAAAAGGAAGTTATGTTGCCGGACCGTGTAGTTTTTTTTAAATTATTTTATTATTTACTGGTGTATTCTGTAAAGTTATCTATTATAATAAATAATTTCGGATATCGGACGTCTTTTTTTAATATAATATACAAATTAATGCAATTTCAAATTGTTTAAATTACTAATTTACAAAAACATAGGTAGGGGCGGCAGTCAAAAGTAGCACCAGGCGCCCAAGTACCTTAAAACCGGCACTGCAGCTGAACACGCCTATTAAAATATGTTTTTGTATGATCATCTCTTTCTTATTCAAGCATTCTATTTTGTTATTCATCTTATCTCATTGCTGCTATATATAATTATGGCCCCATTGGTATAGAATCTCAAACTCAAAAAACCTGACCAAAATCCAGTGGGTTTTTGTCAACTCTGGTTCAAATACAGTTATAGTGTATGTTTTTGATCGGATACGAACAACAGATCCCAATTTTTAACACGTTAACCGCCATGAGTTAGGTAAATGCAATTCGCACAGCGTACATACAACTCCATGTTAAGTTTGGTTCTGAAGCTACATGAATTATTGAGAACTCGCTGTTGTGTGCTCAAATATAGGCAATCAAACAAATGCAGCGACAGAGACAATTTGATGCATTTAGCGCACCATTCGGTATATTCGTTCAAATACTGTGACTTTTTAAAGCTTACTGGGGTTTTAAAACCTACGAAATACGTACCAATATTATAATAACTCTTTTTTTGGCAGAAAAATTTCACTTTATACAATAAAAATTAAAATTATGAGAATTAAGTGGTTTGAAAGAATGTTATTTTTATTTACCTTTTTGGCATTAGAAATGTGGCAAAAAAATCAGTCAACACAAAAATATTAATTACAATTTAGCTTTAAACGACGTTCGAGTTATATATAATGCACGGTGGGGAATCAAATATCAGAATCCTAATTTGATGTGAACTTTATTCACATAGTTACTACGTACAATTTTAGATCTAAAAACATAAAGTGGTGTGACCCCACAGTACCATTTCTTTTCTTCGATATGACGGTTACCATGTGAAATGTAGAAAATATGACAATAAAGTTCAATACTTGATCCATTATTGATGCAATGGTATCTTTGATGACCAACACTTTTGTTACAGGTGGGACGAATGGATGAAATAATACAATAAACAAAACGTTACCAAACAAATGGTAATCTAGAAAGCTTATTCTGGAAAGACATTTCAGGTAAGCCTAAATGAACTAAACGCAGAAAATTAGGTTTGGCAGCAAATTTGGATTCTTTCAAATCTGCTCCCAGAGTAAAAGGCAACAGGTTTAAAGATCCTGCATGTTTACGGTTCTGGCAGCAACCAACCTTGTTTGTTTTATATACTAGCTTGTTGTCAATTGCTTCCATCTGCAACATCAAGCGCCGACGGCGGACCACAGCATTGGACAACAGCTTTTCTAGGTCACACTGGAGCTCGTTCAGGGTGTGATGGTCCAAGCAGGGTTTGGCTAAAACTAGGGCAAAACAATTGAATCTACTACTTAACAGAGCTAGACGATTATACCTGCAGCATATGTAGGCAAGGCTTGGCAAATGGCTGCTTGGTTTATAACAGGAAGAAGCTCCGGTGTATAGTTGCCAGCTTCGACGGGTTGATAATAATACATCAAGCTACTGCTCGTTGGCATTGAAGAAGTACTGGGAGAACTCATTTTAATTTGATGGAAAAAGTTAACTGCTTTTCACTTTTCACAAATGGCTATAATGTACATATCACGAGCTACGCTCGAATGTTTGTTTGGTGTCTATGGTCTATCACCTGACTTCTTGGATATGACGCACCAATCGCGTAGTCTTGCAACACGAACTTCCCAGAAGTAAAATTTAAATAAGGTTATAGTTACACGAACCCTCATAGATGTCGCTAGTGCATTTTAAACTTCACGATTCGGTTCAAATTTTGTGTTAGATCTCATATTCATTTCAATGGACGAAAGAATTCTACACTATAAGGCGATTTCACTTTCTTATTCATTTCATTTCTTCTTCCTGGATCTTCTCGATTTAACAATATCATGTAATCTCATCCACAACTTCCAGGCGCGTAGGAGGTGGGGGCTATGGGGGTTAGTGGCCCCCACAAAAAAACTTCAGAAGGATCTCTCCTTCACAAAACTATGTTTTTTCTAGTTTCGGAATAACTTATATTACTAATGTCTTGTAACAATTAACATGAAAATATATTAGGTTGAATTATAATAAAACCCCACACCGTAAATGGCTTAATATTGTTTCACCGCCGAGTGACTGATATTAAATGTGGGTATTTTAGAAAGTAGTCGATCCAGTCGGATATAAACAAGAAAATTCGACTACTATAGAATTACTTTTTTCTACGATCATGTCAAAATGACAACTTTTTGCACAGTTTCTAGTGTTAAAACTGACGTATTAGCGCCCAAAATACGTCTTTTTCGCACGTTGCCGTTGGTGGCGTGTTTTAATATAGTATTAAAACACGCCACCAATGGCTTTGCCTTTAAGTTTGGATGTCAACATAACCTAGAATATCTAACACAATGCGACGGAAAAAGTGTCATCGAACTAAGTTTTTATATTTCTGTTACGATCGTAGAAAATGTAGCGTATTATACACGTGTATAAGTACCATTAAAGCACTAACGAAGTTGAAAGCACTCCGCTTCGCGTCGTGCTCGTAAACTCGGTGCACGTGCTTTAAAGGCATGTCTTTATCAGTATCCTATAACATAAAATCGTTGCTCTCTTTCTTTCTTTGTATGTTTGTATGTATGTTTGTTCGCTATCTCCTCCGAAGATACTGGACCGATTAAATTGTATGATGGCTTAAAAGTTTGCAAATTTTTAGACTTAGTCGTAGGCCGGTTTTTATTTTCAAAAAAGTACGAAAAAGTTTTAATTTAATTAAATCGTGTAGCGGAGCGAACCGTCTGTGGCCGTGGGCTGCGGTGAGGCAGCTGTTGTGGTCGTGGGCTGTTAGCTCGAGTGATTCACTATGTTCATATACCATTATAGCAGCGCTTTATTCAACCAAGCTATGTTGGACCAGTGGTAGAATGCTCGCCCGGGTTCGATTCCCGGTCCAAGCATCCTTTTTTAAATTTATATTAATGAATCTCTCTTAAGTTAGCGAACCGCAGCGTAGCTCGCAATACGCAGTATTTACAATGTGCAGCAGTTCCTGACTTTGATAATAGTAAATGTGCCTTTGCTTTAAAACCAAGTTGTAATCTACATAAAAAACACATAGTTTATTTTTCAGGTCGTCTTTCATAGCACTTTCAATAGTCTCAATTGTAACAATGTCAATAAAGCAGTTGTAACAACTTTCGTATTTCTTTCATGTCGCAGTTTGACTTCTATCACAATTCCTGCATGTAACCAACTAAAAACATAGGTAACAGCCTACTGGGGGAGGAAACATTGTGAATGGATTATGTACTGTATTCGCAATATTTTTAGACCAGAGCAGATCATGATTTCAATTTATTATATTAGTATTAAATTTAATTTAAATTTATACAGCCTGTTATTATGTTAGATGTTTGAATACTAGGTTATGTAGACAGTACTACATTGTCAAAAATGTTATATCTTATTAGGAGTAGCGTAAAATAAAGATCTAGTTTTATAAACAATATTAATTCATTAATTAACATCAAATCAATAGTTATTTAACCAACAAGTGTGTTAATGAAGGCGATTAATAATCGAAACTGTTTAAAGCACAAACGAGCGATAGCGAGTGAGTGCCTTTAATAGTTGAGATTATTAATCGCCCATTAACAAACGAGTTTATTACAAAATTTTTTCGTTGACCGCAAAATTTGTTTTTTGTGGGAAAAATTTGATCAATACAACTAACCTCTATGCAAAATATCATCAAAACGTCAAAATCACAAAAACAGTTAATTAATGAAAAAGAGTGTATTAATCAAAAACAGTGTATTAATGACGTCTATTAATCCATCCTTTTTAGGAAAAATAATTCATTAATACTGAAATTAAGAAGCGGTCAACGAAAAAAAAATATAAACAATCTCTAGCTACAAAACTTCTGAAGCAAATTTCTGTGCGTCTTGTCTCCTATAATATATGTTCCACGTTGATGTTTTTATAATAAACACGTAAATTCTCAACCTTTGTGCAAAGGCAGCGTTGCTAATGTATGACATGGGAGTCTTTCAAAATGTACGGCGAAGATGTAGCAAACATTTTTTAATCATTGCGAAAAATTGATTCTCAATGAATGGAATAAAAACATAGGACGTTTATCGGTTGAAATATTCTTTCATTATTAATATTTCATTAAAAGAAATCAGAATCAGAGAATGATAGTGATTCTGATTATACTGATGGAGGTAGAATAAGGGGATTTACATTTTGGCTTCAAAATGCTTGTTAAAAATATAGTAATATTTCGTAAACCTACACCATCCTCAAATATTACACAATTTGTTAGTCCCACTGTAATGCACATCAAGCATGCAAAAGAAAACAACTTTCTTGTTAAATTTGAAGAAGTTGTGGCAGTTGGTTAAACGAAGAGAACCATGGAATAAATATATAAATTAATCTTATAATAGTTTCGATATTTCCGAAGGAACAAAACAGTTTGTGGAACATATTGACATTTCTGCGAAATAAATTCAAAGAAGGAAATTGGATCCTCTATGGATTTTTAAATTTTTCTCCCCTTCTTCGTCGTTCAACGACAGTTTGGTCGGTGAAAGTAGGATCTATGCGCATTAACGAACTAAACTGTTTTTATTCCCGAGTTGTGCGCGCACCTAAACAGAACTGTTTTAATTTATGTCTGGCCCCCATTCTCAACATGGATTTGGTATGAGGTAGCTTGCGTCGCGGCGTTAGTTATTAGACACAAAAAAAAATAATAAGAAGATATTCGGTTTCACCCAATAACCAACCAACGCTTGCTGAAGGGTTAGTTTCATAAACTATACGAAGATTTGAGGACGTTATCCTAGAAAGTTCTTTGACTACCATAGAATGGACGTCACAAGTTTTAACGAACTATTAAAATTGTTGGACCCTCATAGAGCCACCACAGATACAAAATTCAGAAACTGGGTCTCATGTGAAGAAAGACTACATGTTGCATTAAGGTAAGAATCTAGCAAAGGGAAACAATTTTCAGTCACTGCATTTTGAATTTCTGAAAACCAATGTGTGTTACCGGTTATGACTTACGCCGTAGAAACATGGTCCCTAGAGGAACAGACATAGAAAAAGAGCTTAAAGAAATATCAGGAATCAGACTACAAGATGAAATACCTAACGAAAGAATAAGAAAACTGACAAGCGTTGAAGGTGCCGCTCAATGCATTGGAATTTTGAAATGAAAATGGGGGGGGGGGGGGGTTTATGTTATGAGAAGCGAAGAAAATAGGTAAAGCAGGAGAACAACAAAATGGAGGCTACAAACTAATAAAAAAATCTGAGACAGACCCAGAAGCAAGATGGATAAATGACATCAAGAAAAATAAATGGTGAGCAAAGAATGGAAGAGAAATTGGGGAGGCGTATATCAAGAAATGGAGCACTTAAGCGCTGGCAATGATGACGATGATGATTGGAAACCTCAAAAATACGTGAGTTGTGAGAGATACCTTGCGACCAATTGTGGATTATCCATGGCGAGAAAATCGCAAAATGATTGGTTAAAAATAGTAGATAAATTTGATCAGAGAATACATTTTCCAAACTGCGCCATCGATGGCAAAAATATAAAAATGAAACAAGCCCTCTAACACAGGTTGCCTGCACTATAAAAGATAAAGCATTTAGTTTGTCTGAACATGTCTTACGTCCATATGCAAAAAAAAACTGATTATTCAGTAACTTTTTTTTAAATTAGCAGTTAACCAGGGGTCAGTGAATCGTCGAATGTACATTAGAAACACTTGCTAACAAATGGAAAATCTTTCATAGACGGATTGATGTGATGCTATAGTCATAGTCTGTGGGTACTGCACATTTATGTGAGAAAAAAAGATGAACTGCAATTTGAAGATACATTGTTTAGTTGCTCTTTAGATGACCTTACTACTTGGAATAATCGTGGTGCAGGAACAGTGTGTAGATTATAAAAATTAGATTGTAGCCAACATAATATTGTCATTATTTTGTACTGTAAGAAGTATTTTTTTGTTCAGAGATTTAATAGAATATAACATATGAATATATGATACGACTTTATTCCTGATGTTCAGAGAAATTTTCAAACACAACTGAAAAAAGTGTGTACGGTGAAGTTCTGGGGCAGTTTTAGTCGTCTAGTACGCGCACAGCATATTCAAATCGTATGTTGAAGGTGTGTCGGCCAACAGTTTAGTCGTATTCTGGTTTGTGACAAGACCCAACCAGAAAAGTTCAGTAAACTGTTGTGGTCGGTAATGCGCGCATCCCCATATGTTGCAACACTCGGCCGACAAAACTGTTGGACGACAAAAAGTTCATAGTGCGCGCTAGCCCTTATAATTTCTGCTCGAATAAATAGCTGATCTAACATAATTAATATTAATTACTTTAAAGGTGAGCAGATGGCCGGGAAAGCAAATGCTCGCCTCTCAGGCGGCCGGCCCGGGTTCGAATCCCGGCAGACGCTAGATGGATTTTAAAATCGTACGCTCCCCGGCTACCCACGCTAACACCTGTGGTAGTCGTTAACCTATAAAACAAGGAAACCTCTTCCTCACTTTCGACGGGCAAGGTTAGCCACCTACCCGGCTAAGGGCAAAGAGGGCTCATAGAACCACTTTGTGCTTAAAACAGGCCACTGGCCTATACTAAGAGGAAGAAGAAGAAGTATTTATTTATCACTAAAAATATTTACTAAAAAGACAAATTGACAACAGAAAAAGAGTATTATTTACACCAACGAAACCGTCTTCATAAGATTGCCTGCTCTGGTTTACAAATACCGTGAACACATTATATACAATTAGGTTATTGAAAAAGAAAAATATTACTCCAATCGGCAATTTTTAAACTGCATAATTTTTTATATACCACAAATTGCAATTTAAATGTAATATTGAGTTTGGTCGACGCTTTTAGTCAAAATCTTTCCAACAAAATTAAACTAAGACACGTTTTTAATCCCTACTTGTAAAATCCCACTTAGATATAAGAAAAATTTAAATTATTATAATTACTTACTTGTTATAAGTAGTCAACATGGCACGTTTCGTAATTACGAATTAAGATAATGATACCAGTGCAGTTTTACACTGATAAAATCTAAGTAGTTAGTAATCATTATGTACGACGTTTATCACTTATAATTACACGAGAGCTTTTTTTTGTCGAAGTAAACTTGACATTTTAATGAGAATTTTTTGCTTGGCAATTTAACGAAAAAAACTGCCTCCGAAAAAATTACGAGTCCGAAGGACGAGTTGAATTGCCCAAAAGCAAGGAAACTCGAATTATAAATGTTAAGTTTACTTCGACTCTCGGAGGAGCCTGTAACCCCTAGAGAGCGCGTCCCCGGGTGGCGGATATTGAAATGCCTCCCAGATATGGGGGGTAGGAGGGAAATCAAACACCTCCCGCGGACCAACAGGCTCGACAGCGTCTGACCCAGAGTGGGCGGCTGTCAACAGCGTCGGACCCGCAGCGGTACGTATAGTACCCAGTAAGGGCCCCTGCCTAGGGTAACAGGTGAAAACCGGTCAAAGGTTCCAAGGGCGTATTAATGAACTAGGAAGCGGAAGAACCAACAATAGGGGAGATTGGCCTCTTAGTTTTGACTAACATCCAGTCCTAAGGAAAGTGAACCCTAAATTCAAATCACCTGGTCCTCCAGGTTAGGGGTTGGGGCAATGGGCCAGCAACCCATTCCTTGAAAAATCTCTTTTCAAAAATTAAATGCTAAAAATACTAACAATCCGCCTCGGAATAAGGATGGAAACATCTTACGACAACGACTGGCAAGGAAAAGGGCCATGAGAATTGGAACGTGGAACATTCGAAGCTTAACGAATAAACCACCGGAAATACTATTGGAGATGGACAAATATAACTTAGATATTGCTATTCTAACGGAGTCAAAAAAAAGCCATGGAACGGAAATCCTCCCAGGTTACTATCATTTATGGTCAGAAGTGGATAAATCTCGACAAGCGCATGCAGGGGTGTCACTACTTGTTAAAAAAAAACTTGCAAAAATTTATTACAGATTATAGTTTTATATCGGAAAGAATAATTACACTCACTATGAAAATATATGGACGTGAAACTTTAATAATAGGTGTATATGCTCCAGTAGATACATCGAGAATACAAGAAAAAGAAGAATTCTATAACGATCTCTCAAGTATAATGAACAATACTAAAACTCACTTAGAAATTGTTTTGGCTGGTGACCTTAATGGAAGAATTAAAGGCAGAGAGCGAGATGATGCGGTAGGGCAATTCGCAGATGAGGTAGAAAATGACAATGGGGAAAGGTTAGTGGATTTATGCAATCAATATCAGCTGAAAATAACAAACACCTTTTTCTCACATAAAGACATTCATCGTTACACTTGGGAAAGGATATCGATGAATCAAAAATCTATTATTGACTACGTTATTGTAAGACAGAAAACCTCTTTCAAGATAAATGATTGTAGAGTAAAGCGAGGGGCAAACTGTGGCACAGATCATCACCTGTTAATTGCGACATTAGTAAGTCAGTACACAAATATACAAGCAAAAAAGATGAAGACATCAAGGAACGACGAAGAAAAGGTACACAACTTACACCAAAAAAGTACAAATTACATCTCTTACAACAAGAAAGTATAAGAATGTTATATGAAAGAAGATTAGAAGCTGAACTTACTAAATTGGGTGAAAATAATGATGTGGAAGAGAAATATGAGGAAATAAAGTCAATCATACACAAAATTGCCAATGAAGCATTAGGAGAGCATAAAGTAAACAAGGACAAGAAACAACCCGTTTGGCTAACGGAAGAGGTGAAATTATTAATTCAGGAAAAGAAAAAGTCATATAACAACTACTTAACTAACCGAACAGATAAAACCCACCAAGAATATAAAAATAGAAATAGAGAATTGCGATTGAAAATAAAAGAAGAAAGAAACAAGCAATGGGAGCAATGTTGCAATCGAATTGACAGTCTCATTGGAGGAGCACAATCCACAGAAGTTTGGCGAACCGTTAAAACTATGAAAACAAATAACAAAGATACATCCAGTCGGTTAATTACTCTTAAAAAATGGAAAGACCACTATACCACGCTTTTAACTAAAACAAGAGAAGAATTTAAAGAGACGGGATTTGAAATTAATGTAACTGATACACTAGAACAACTAACAGTGGAAGGAATAAAGCAATGTGTTACGGTCTTAAACTGACTTTACGACACCGCACCGGCTCATACAATAACGAAACGGCCGGCGCGTGCCGCAAGGGACGAAATCGGGACGAAAGTTCTCCTAGACCGCTACCCAGCCGCAACAAGTTAGGCCGAGCTAGACTTTCAGTGGAGATGGGCGGGTCCTTTAACGAGATTATCTGAGGGCAACGGCCAGAGGGTCGGTAACTAACGGTAAAATAATGAGGGCGCCACCAAGCCTGTCTTAACCCGGATAACCGGGCCTGGGCGGTTAAACGGGAGCGAAGTATTCAAGATACTCCGTCGATAAGAATTCTCATGAGCTGCAAGCTCAAATAACAATTTCGTAATCGCAAATACTGGAATGGTAATATTGGGACTCTTTGGGCCGAGACTGCGCAACCACTGGACCTACCTGCACGCTCTGATCTCTCACGTCTCGCCGTACACCAATCTTTACACTGTAAAAGGCGCTATCTGAAACAAAGCATGCACAGGTCGAATAGGAATAATACGTCCCTTAATTAAATATACGTCTATTGGTCGATAACTACATCTGGGCAGCAAATCGTGCCACCAAGCTTATGTTATTTCTTACGTTAAGCACCAGCTGATGGACGCGCTATGCTAGTAAACAACACACTATGGGTGGCCGGCCGCAGTGGGCACGACACTTTACATATTAGAGTACAGTTTAGAAATACGCACTCCGGAAAAAGGCGCGTTAGTTCGCGATAACAGATGCCGACCTGCAAAGGCAACGGGAGCAGTGTAGCTAGCAGCAAAGCACGACGCCGCACAAATGCGCGACGAGTTAATTGAAGGCCTAACTCGTTAGACAGCGGGGCAGCGTGACTGCAATATTTGACCAGGAAGAGGGGCTAACATAGCCTCACTAAAGCATGCGAATTTGGAATAGTTGCCAGCCCCTGCTACGTCACCCACGCAGTCGTTGGCTGCGGTTAACACCTGATAAGCAAAGCACAAAGCCCTCGCAAACATAAATAAAGAGCTCGAAGAGATTAGGGCGCGCCAGGCTCAGCACGGCGAGGCGTTGATTCCATTTATGTATTAATCGGTACAATATAGCGAAGCTCGCGCACCTAACGTTACTGACTTAAAAGTTAGCACAAACGTAGCACCAAAACATAGGCGCAGAGTTCTTTAGCTCTTTAGGCGATGAAACGCGAAACTCGCGCACATGAACTTACTAGTAGGCTACCAAAGTAGCGTCTTGAAGCATGGTGGCCTCAAACCGGCATTAAAAGCCGCGACAAGCAAGCAAGGGGGCATGCATCCGCCCACACAAAGTTGAGCACAAAAGCACCGCCGCTCGCACAAGCGACAGTTAATATGTTTAAATGGTTGTAATTACAAATACCTTAGCCCGTAGACGGTCTATGAGAGTTGCGTGCAGTCAGTTGGTAGAAGGCGGCAGTCTGTGGCAGCTCAATCGCCAAAACACGGCATTAGGGGTAAACGGGCTGGAATCCGCCAAGATGGCGGCGTTAGGACGCTCTCCTGAGAGCACACTTACGGCGGCAAAGAGGCCTACTTCGTCCTGCCTAGAAAGATCCTCGAAAACAGCGAGTTGCAGAGGGAAAGCCCCCTTTCTCACAAACGCAGAACTGGCCCCGTGAAGCCCATCACACACCCACGCTTTGACGTAAAGACTTGCCACTCGCACAAGCACACGCGACCTCTTATAGGCGAAACAGTTTATGGCATATTCGCTGTAACAGCACGGGAAATAGGAAGGCTTTCACAGCAACGGTGCTAACAAACAACGGCAATTTACACAACATTCGCTGAAACAGCACGAGACGGAAAAACAGGCTGGCGTCCCCGCAAGTGGCGGGAACGCCGCGAAACGGCACACTCTGCGACTTCTTCGATCAACGGCCCTCGGCTGAATGCCCCGCAAGGAGCGTTACGACGCTTGAAGTGGCGTGAGCCAAAACGGCGTTACCACGTGACCGTCGACAGCCAATGGCGATGCGCTCAATAAAACAAATAAGTTGCGGTAACGAAGACAGCACGCCTCAACGGCGTGATTTCTAGAAGGTTCGGAATTCTTGTGAGCGATAACACCCGGCTGCCAAAGTACCAGCAAAGGGGTGCTCCAACTGACGAGAAATACTGCGTTTGGGGCCAAATATGTGCAAAATCATTATTATGGAATTAGGCGATGGAGCCAAATAAGTAACTAAAAGGGTTTAGCATACGGGCACGCTGCCCTAGAGCCTAGGTGGCTAATTACAATACCAAAATGACCTGACAAATGTGTTAAAGCAATGAAAAGTGGAAGGTCACCTGAACCCGGGAATATTTATGTTGAACTAATTAAATGTGGCGGAATAGTTCTAGTAGACCACATAACTAAATTAATGAATAACTGTCTAATAATCGTGTGTACCACTCAGCATTTTTCAGTTTATCCGATCAGCAACTTCCGCATATCGCAAAAACAAACACCTTCTTTGTTCTTGTGTTAGCACCTTTAAGAATGTTAGTATATTTACGAAATCCGACGCCACAGCACTATATGTTTATAACTACATTTTTTATTAAGCATTCAATAACTACAAAAATAAAAAGCAGCTTAAAATATTGTTCCTAAAAGGAGTGGTGGTGTAGTTTTATCATTGGAATTTCGATTTCTTACAACGGTATTTGTAAATAGTCCAGTTTTTGGTTGCAACGAGCGTAGTTGTAGCAGAGATATCTGACGAATAGAAGACTATAGAAGATATAAACAGACAGTAATATTAATCTAAAATTAAATTAACTAATATTATTAACAAAGTTGTTAAACGCATGATACAGGCAGTTATTAATTACTTAATATATACAATTGTCCTATATCCGGTATTCATGGTTTATGTCTTAATCTGATTTTAATAGTCGATTAGAGTCGAATAACTAAGGTTATTACAATGCTAAAGACTGTGCGCAAAAAGTAAGATTAAAATCAAAAATTTTTAAAATAAAACCCAGAGAATAAAAATTAAATAAAATAAAGCCAAGTAAAAGCTATTAGATCACTGCAATATATTAGTAAAAAATACTCTAATTAATAAGGATGCTATACTCAATGGTGAGGGACAGTACAATTTTGCCGGATAAAAACTTATCTAGATTGGTTAAAAATCAGATGTATGTATAAGAGAAAATTTCAAACTTGTTTAAAAATATTTTGTCGGACTATAGAAAATTCCTGTCCAGACCTGCGGATGTGAG
>CALNHX010011145.1:30000-34515 GCA_940337035.1 Agriotes lineatus
ATTTATGTGTGTTAGCTTCCTACCATTTTTTTAGTGCTGGAATGTGTATAAGATTGGCTAAAACTACATCAAACTTTTAACCTGGAAGAGTATTTTTTACTAATATATATTGCTGTTCGATATTTGACAAGACCCGATTTGGCAGCTGCATTACAAGTTTTCTGTCTGTCTGTCAGCAGTGCTTTCGAACCTATATTAATACAATGGAATCTAAAATTTGGGCTTACGTAAAAGAAAACAATATGCAATTAAATGGTACCGTTGCTAATACCGGTATAGAAATATCCAACATTTTTAACTCAGTTTACACTCCGAACTGTAACCTGTAAATCTCTACAGCATAATAATATTTCTTTAGGAACTTGCTTATTGCTAAAGTGAGGGGATGCTGTACATAAATCCAAGCGAAATAAATAACTATCGGCTCAATTTCGAGACTGTGTATTTAATAAAGTACGGGAAAAACACGTAATATTTACTTTGCTTACAAACAATGTTGAGAATTTCTCTCAATGTCTCTAACACCCCCACAATGACTCCATACAATTAATTCGGTTTATTTTTTGCAACATTTCTCAAACAATGGGTTCATTGTTTAATTGCGCAGAAGATAAACAGGCAGGCAGGCAGGTTTTGACAAGTCTGACATTTCCAGAAAATGACTCACATCCGGTATAGGAATTTCAAAATTAGACTCTTAACCTCAAAATTCATCGTGGGGATCTTGTAAAAATTAGACTTTTACCTCCAAAATGTATCGTGAGAATCTTGTAAAAATGTCAAAATTAGACTTTTAACAGCGTCAGCAAAAATTTTCAAACAAAGACAGCATTCAATTTAGCAGTTGTGCTGATTTTTTCTCAAACAATGAGTTTCATTGTTCAATCTTTACCGGCTTTGTACATTTTAGTCTCTAGACAATAACATTCTGTTTATCTGATAAAGGAGGTCAGCAAAAATTCGTCCAGACAACAATGGCTTCATTGTCCAATGTCGTGCAGATTTCTCAAACAATGGATGTCATTGTTCTATTTACTGATAACAACATCCTGCAAGAATGGACATGTCAGCATTCCTAGACGATGAGTCACATCCTGTCGAGCCTGAGAAAATTTTGATAAGTCTTGTAAAAATATCTAAATTAGACATTTAGTCCAAAAAATTCCTTGAAGTGGCCGAGGCCAATGACCCCGACTAGGCCAATGACCCCCGCCCAACGGCTAGGCCTGTGACCTTGACCTCGGCTAGACCCGTGATCAGAAAAAGTTCAAGAGGCCAATGAGCTTGATCTCGGCTAGGTCAACGACCTTGACCTCGGCTAGGCCCGTGACCTTGAAGAAGTTCAAGGTCAAATGTGGCCCAGAACGCCCCTAGGTACACTACTGAGAAAATTTTGATAAGTCTTGTAAAAATTTCAAAATTAGACACTTAGTCCAAAAAATTCCCGGAAGTGGCCAATGACCTTGGCCCCGACTAGGCCTACGACCCCGGCTAGGTCCGTGACCTTGGCCTAGGCTAGGCCTGTGACCTTGACCTCGGCTAGGCCCGTGACCTAGAAAAAGTTCAAAGTCAAATGTGGTCCAGAACGCCTGTAGGTACACTACTTACATTCCCTGTTGTTATTTGTGATGCTTATTTTTTCGATAAAATTACGGTTCCTATATTGCATTTTAAAATAAACGCGTTTGCATACTGTGTACACATTTTAAAATTAATTCAACAAATAATTTTAGTAAAGCATTTTATGACAGGTACAAAATCAAAAGAAAACTGATGTTGGCATAGCCATATGGTATCAAAATCAACCTTAAGCTTCCTGGAAAATGGGAAGATAATTGAGAACATAAAAGATAGTACATAAAGCTTTAGAAATAAAAATATATTTCAGAAAAAACTGTAATACATATCAAAATCTGCAAACTTCAAATTCCAAATCATTTGTATATGATGTAGATGAAATTCGGAATACCTCAAGTAGCAGCATTAGAAATAAGACCAGCAAAAATAATGAAATCAACCTACGACAAGTAGCTACCTACTGTTAGTGAGACAAATATAGTGAATGTGAACATGAGAGAAATGTCACAGTGAATACTCGTAGTAATCGCGTTGTAAGAACACCTGCGCTTTTATAATATTATGTATTATATTAATCTAGTACGTAAACGTAAGATAGTGTTGGTTTAAAAATGTAGATGTTACATATTACTTTATAGTAAAAACAGTGATGCATAGAAGGTTGCATACACGATAGTTAGAACATGTACAGTTGTCGCCAATAAAAACGGCTACACCTAAATAAATGATAGTGAAAATATTTTAACATTTCGATACCGTTTAAACTGTTCCCATGCTCCTAAACTACAGTTACCTGTATTGCAAGTATTGTTTAAAGTGTTTCCATACTCCTAAATTACAGTTACCTGTAATTTCGTTACCATATTATGCAAATTGCAAATAAAAACTAATTAAATTTACAAATAGAGAATGCGTTCCAACACAAATTATATTAATACTTTGTAATGTCGCCACGGTTTGCAATCTATTTGTCATGGAAGTTAGGAAATTTCTGATATATTCAGGAAATAAGTTGTATTTTTTCTTATATTAAACTGAATGGCAGTTGCTCTTAATGTCACTCCTCTCATTACCCTATCGACAATTCTTCCTTTTTAGAAATTATTCACATAAGGATCATGTTTTCAAATAACCAATTTTCGGCGTTCCATGACAGCGAAAAATGTGACAGTTAATTTAAATGCACAGGTTACTAAGATATTATTCTAAAAGTTGCGTTTATATTGGGAAAAAATAGGTCTCCCCATTTTTTTGCGACAGCTACATCGTATGCAAAAGTTTGTGTTGCCCTTTATACAAATGGCAATATACGAGGGTTATTTTGTTTTCAACCTCCGATTCAGTAGGAATACAAAACTAAAAAGAATATGAAGCATTCATTATAAAGAAAATGTAAGTACATCCCAAAGCTACATTTCTACATAATCGCCATTTCGATGAAGGCACTTATGACACAGTGACACGAGCTTTTCTATACCCTCCGCAAATAAAATTGTCGCCTATTCACTCAGCCAACCGTTCACATTGGTTTTCTGCCCCTGAGAATTTGTGCATTCATCCTGAAGAAAGCGAATTACAACTTACGGCACCCAATTCACACTTGGTGGGCGCATTAAGTAGTAATTCGTTTTCTTTTGGTTGAAGACTTTGAAGGGCATAGTGCAGCCAAAATTCATCGACAGATGAGTACAGCTTATGAAGGACGGCTGTTTGCGAGAATAGTACATACAGTTTAAAGAAGAAGCTAAAAACCAATGAGAATGGTTGCAATAATTCATATTCGTTTTAGTTTTTTATTTTTACCGAATCGGACGTTGAAAACAAAATAATCCGTTTTTATTTAACATTATAGTTATTTAAGTAACAAGGAATGTAAGGGCCTATTAACATTTGAGGTAGGCAAGTACAAGCCAAGGCTGCTTATCGAAATTTTCCTAGATTTTTGAAAAAATCGTTTGGTTTGTCACCTGTCACCAGGATTAGTTTCGTAAGTCGTGTTACCTGAGTGTTACATGTCACATAGACACTTGCAATTATAAACAAAACGTCTAAGTCTGCATCTTGCCTTGCTACTTTTATTATCCTAGGAAGTAGGAATTTAATAATAACATTAAGTTCCGTTGTCAAGAGAAAGCAGCAAACAAATATAATCACCGACTTACACGTTTTGTTACTAAGACTGTATCACCGACTTACATGATGAGCAGCCCGAAATAGCTATTTATATATCTAGGGTAACATTCTTTAAATTAACTGAAAATTAATGCTAAAAATAACTAACACAACTAACATTGTAGGTGTGATTATAAATCGAGCTTTAAGTTTGTTTAATGTAATATGTCTCATACGAAATATATATATATATATATATATATATATATATATATATATATATATATATATATATATATCTAGGGAGCAAAGGTATTAATTTCCTTCCGCGTGTGAATTTAATTAAAAATTAAAAATTTAATTAAACACACAAGGGAGGAAATTAACCTTTGCTCCAGTGATATATATATATACAGTGTGTCCCCGGATTGAGTTCACTATAGGTATAATCGACAAAAAAATTTACAATTTTATTTTAATGTTTTGGGATCCCACCCTGCTTGGTCTGAAACCAATTTTAAGCAGAGTTTTAATTTTTAGAAATTAAGTCGGCCATGAAAAATGTGAAAAAACTATTTTCTATTTAGGTAAACTACCCTTTTTCTTCATGATACGGCAAAATTTTGTTAATAAAAGTTGTTTAGAATGATAGTTTATGGCCCTATACAAAATTTCAGAAAGATCTGTCTACTTAGAAAAAACCGTTATAATTTTAGATAATTGTATTTAATTTTCAGGTAAACTATCCTTTTTGTTTATGATACGGCAAAATTTTATTAAAAAAAGTTGTTCAGAATAAAAAATTATGCCCCTGTACCAAATTTC
>CALNHX010011146.1:0-34490 GCA_940337035.1 Agriotes lineatus
AGTTTGACTGAACAATTGTTTGATAAGAGGAAGAAGCAAAAATAATTTGCTCGTCAATTCTCATACATACAAAAAGCCATATAAATAAGCTACTACTCGGCAGGGTATTCAATTTTTCTATTCTGTAGTAGAAAAATTCTAGAACCCAGGCTTGAAATTAATATTATTTGTTTTTTGCTATCATGGTTTCTTGTAGTTGCTCTTCCTAGAAACTTCAATTATTCAACTTCTTAAGAGAGGTGCTGGAGTCCCATCGTTTTAGTTTTAAATATATCACAACTGCAGCATACAAACAGGAAACGCATCTATTAATTACAATAGTAATGATTCTTCACAGCTTTTTTCAGGCTTAGCAAATGTAGAGAAGCTTCTAGAACATTTCATACACCGGTTGAACGCCAAGGTACGAGTTATGCAATTACTGAAATTACAGCATCTCCAGAACCCTCCACTACAAAATTCCATGCTCGTCCCATTTCCCTGAGTGCAAGAATTGCTGAAACCGCTTAAGAGCAAAAAAGGGCCGGAATATTTATCAAAGCGCTGTCTGCTGTGATGAAAAAGGAAATGCCTCCCCCTCTATTATGTTAAATAATAGCGGTGCAGTGAATCAAAACATCCTGGCGCGAATTCTGCAGGCAAAGCACAGTAAACCAATGTCTTGCATTTCACGCACCGTGAAATAGACGAGGAATTCCAAGTGGGAAGCAGCAGACGTGGAAATGCAGGTCTGCGGTGAGCGATTCTAATTTCGTGCACTTTTGTTCCCTTCGCCGCCCGCTGATGTTATTACGGGAAATTATTGTTGCCGTAATGGAAGGCAGAGGGCCCCATTCAACCTGTAATTTGATTTCGTGCTTATAACAAATTGTTCCTTTATTAATTGCGTATAAAAATTTACATTTTGTCCCGGGAGAATAAGTACATTAAGACTTTATATTAAAGATTTAGCGGCAATGTTGCAGTAAGATTAGTTGCTTGAAGCTCGACTTATCTGTTTGGTTCATCGGGTGGAACGCTTCAGTGGGATGAAGGTGTTGTTGAGAACGTTGAAATGAAACTTGAAAGGCGAGAGGTGTTTTGCATTCTAACATCCAACTTCTTTCAACAATGTAGATACATCTAACTCAAATTTATCTGTTCCATTCGTTACAAACCAAAGTGTACTTTCAATAACAGTAAATGTCTATGGTAGCAGGAACATTTGTAGAATACCATGCTCATGTTATGGTTTAGTGGAATCAATATTTTGTTACATCTATTTGGCTAACTAGATATTGGTTGTGCATATCTTGACATTAGCCTATATTCTGTCTCACCTGAGTTGCTTTAAACGCACTTAGTTTATTTAATACGAAGGTAAGAAAGATATGAATTGTGAGTCATCCAGTCATCATGAGTAGCAGTTTTTCTTATGGTCGGGCGTTCCAACTGCGTTTACTCAACAAGTTATTCGTTTTGTCTTGTGCCAATGATAACTTTCTGAAAGAAATGGCCGTTTAAAGAGGTCCATTCAAATGATTACTTATCTGTCGACTTTGCTGTTTTTTTTTTATAAACCCCATTTATTGAACAATCTGTCTACATAAGACAATAAGTTCGTTTTATGACAATTTACATTAATTGACGTGCAGGGAGCATTCCTGCGAATGCCCTCCTATTATGCTTAACTTAAGTTATTATTAGTCTTTGCTTATACACAATTGTTAATGATAATACTACGTTAATTGAATCTTTCTGGCAAGTCTGATGGTTTAAATCTTTTTAAACGTCTTAATTGTTCTGTTTGGTCCATTAAACTGTTCACTAATTCGTTTGGATGTGCTTCCAATCGGTAACTATATTTTAAGCTAAATTTGGATATTTCTTCTTTCACTGTTGGTATGGATAAGTTCTTTTGAATAACGGTATTAGGGACGTACCACGGTGCATTCACTATCACTCGTAACACTTTGTTTTGAAATCTTTGTATGATTTCAATATTGCTGTTACTTGCAGTCCCCCAAAGCTGGATACCGTAGGTCCAGATGGGTTTTACTATCACTTTATATATTAACAGTTTATTTGTTAGCGTTAACTGCGATTGCCTGCCGATCATCCAGTATAGTTGTCTTAGTTTCATTCCCAGTTGTTTTCGCTTATTAAATATATGTTTCTGCCATGTCAATCTACGATCTAGGTGTAGCCCGAGATATTTAGCGGTATCCGATTGTGATAGTTGTTTTCTGTTTAGATAGACTGGCGGGCAATTGTCTCTCCTCATAGTGAACGTTATGTGCATGGATTTGTCTTCATTGGCCCATATTCTCCATTTTTTTAACCAGGTCTGTATTTTATTCAGATTATTTTGTAGATTCCTCGATGCGTTATCTGGTTTAATGTGAGAAGCTAACACACCAGTATCGTCCACAAATGTCGCTACTGTGGTTAATCTAGTAGTTGGAAGATCGGCTGTGTATATCAGATACAGCACCGGCCCCAGTACACTTCCCTGGGGAACTCCAGCAAATATGGGTTTTAATTCTGTGTACGCATCTTGATATTTTACAAGGAAGTATCGACTAGTTAAATATGACCGTAATAGTTCGAAAAGATGATAAGGCAGTGTCTTCTTGAGTTTATAAAAGAGGCCATCATGCCAAACCTTATCAAAGGCTTGTCGTATGTCGAGGAAGGCAGCGGAGCAGTATCTTTTCGCTTCTAGATCATTATTGATTTTCTTCACTACGCGATGTATCTGTTCTATTGTTCCGTGGTTATTTCTAAAACCGAACTGGTGATCCGGAATTATTTTTCTTTCTTCTAAGATTGGTTTGATGCGCTTTAGCAGAATTTTTTCGAAGACCTTTGAGAGTACTGGCAAAAGGCTTATTGGCCTGTATGAAGTTAGTTCCTGTGGCTTTTTCCCGGGTTTGGGAATCATTACTATTTCTGAAATTTTCCAGAAGACTGGGTAGTAGCTTAATCTTATCGCTGCGTTAAATATCTGCATAATAGCCTTTATTCCTTTATTAGTTAGTTCCTGTAATGTTTTTCCGGTAATCAAGTCAATTCCTGGTGCCTTTTTAGGATTTGTTTCGATTTTTATTGCATGTTGGACTTCTGTAAACTTAGCTGCTTTTATTGGAAGTTCATCTGATGGGGGGCTTCTAGGTATTGTTTTATTTCTTTTTCTTCCTCGTCCGTTGACTCCGAGGGAAATGGTTTAAATACGTCCGCCAGGTGGTTAGGTTAGCAAAAGCTGCTGCTTTTTCGTTGCTACTTTTGGCCCATGTGTCGTTTTTTGTTTTAATTGGTTGGGTAGTTTGTTGAGGTCGTTTGATTCGTTTAGTTATTTTCCATAACGAGTAGTCGGTTGCTTCTGAAGCTGTTAAGTTATTTAGTTTCCCTTGAATAGTTTGGTTCTTTAAATCAAGAATAATTTCTTCAAATCTTTTACAGCTTTATTAAAATTTTCCTTGTCGGTTTTTGTTCTTGTTAATTGCCACTGTTTTCTGAGTTTCCGTTTTTCTGTTATCTTTTGATTTATGGTAATTGGATATTCTTGTTTTGTTTGGGTGATCTCAATTTCTGGTGTAGATGTCCAGGCGGCCGTTTGTATAGCCGTAGTCAAAGCTACAACTGCGTCGTCTATGTCTTTCTTCGATTTTAGTGGTATGTTTAGTTCAATAAGTTCGTCCACTTTTTCTTTAAACATTTCCCAGTTTGTCATTTTATTAAACAGCGTCGGTTGCTTTACTGTGGGTAGAATTTGAGAGTGTATACTCACGATAATCGGCGAGTGGTCTGAAGAGAGGTCAAAACATGATATGATTTTACATTGTCTAGTGTTTATTCCTTTTGTAACACAAAAGTCTATTAAGTCGGGTATTTTTATCTTGTCCGTGGGGCAATATGTTGGCTCCCCTGTTGACAAATAATGTAGATTTTTCTCTCGCATTGCTTCTAATAGTTGTCTGCCTTTATGTGTCGTGAGTCTAGAACCCCACTGTACGTGCTTGGCGTTATAGTCTCCTCCGGCGACAAATTTGTTGCCAAGAGTTTCAAAGTATTGTTTATAGTCTTGTGTGTTATTTTTAAATTTTGGTGGACAGTAAACTGCTGACAATGTGATGCTATTTATCCTTTCTTCCACAGTTATGGTGGTGGCTTGAAGGTGATCGTGGCTATATCCATTGAGTTCGTAATGTTTAATATTATTTCTGACTATAATGTCTGTTCGCCGTGAGCAGTGCCGTCTGGGTGATTAGTATGGTAAATTTTGTATTTTGGTATTTTAATGTAACTTTTTCCGGTTAAATGAGTTTCCGAAATAAGCATTATGTCAATTTCGTGGTTTTGCAGAAAGTACAGGACCTCTTGTGCATGTTGGCACAAGCCATTGGCATTCCATGATGCTATTTTTAGTAATTGTGCCATTATGTCATTTTGTTTACTAGCATGTAATGAGGTTCATCATTGTACTCATTTGTTGTATTAAATCTTTCATCATGCTTTTAAGTTCGAATATGTCGCTCGTTTCCGGCATTTTTGTATTTATGTTTTGTTGGTTTTGACTTGTTGCTTGAGCGAATGAAGTTCCTGGTTGTACAAATCTTTGCGGGAGGCTTTTTTCTCTAAGTTTAGGGTAAATCTTTTGTTGTAGTTGCTTGTACGTGATACATCCTCTATAGTTAGCAGGATGGTTACCGTTGCAATTGACACATTTAACTTTGTTGTCTCTTATTTCTTTTCTGTTCTTTTTAGTTAAATGACTTTCTAAGCATTTGACGCAGCGTGGGGTTTTCTTACAAAAGTTTTTGGTGTGTCCGTAGTGCTGGCATCTTAGGCATTGCGGGATTTCTCTTTTAACATGGGGAGGCTCAATTTGTACCACTGAGTTCATGAATAATTTAATGTTGTAGATGTCTTTGTTGTTTTCTGTTTGTTTTAGGTCGACGAAAAATATGGGCAGTGTAGTGTTTGTTCTTTTTTGTTTTAGGTTCCATATATTTACTACCGTGTGGCCTAGTGTTTGCAAGTTTTCTTTAATTTCTTCTACACTGATTGAAGGGTGTATATTTTTTAAGACAACTCGAAAACTTCTCTCCTGCTTAGGTTTATAGGTATGAAATTGAGTATTTTTTTCGTTCAGTGCTTTAATTATAACGCTATACGTTTCACCTTCTTTGGGTTGGATTTTAATTTGTTCGTTGTTTAAAGCTTTAGTGACGTATTTTTCTTTAGCTATGCTGTCTAACAACGTGATTAGCGGTTTTATATTTTGTGCACCCGCCACGAAAATAGGTGGTGGTTTTGGTTCATTTTTTTTTGTTAGTATTGTCTGACTGCTCCATACTGTCGTCATTTTCATTACTTAAGCTGGAGTATCTATTACTGACAGGAGTTTGTTTGCTCAGCCAGTAATCATCTATTTTTGTTTGTTTTAGGTGTTTTGTTGTTATTTCTGAGTTTGCATTTCTTTTTTTGCTATTTGTTGCTACTTGCCATTCATTTTCTGAACGCGTAAGTAGTATTGGTTGGATTTCTTGGTCTGTATGTTGTTGAGGTTGACTGTAGTAAGTTGTGTAGTTCTGCTGTTGAGGTTGGAATAGTGGCATTGGTTGTGAATAATTAGGCATTTGGTTTAATTGTACCGGAATACTTTGATTGTTGTATATGTAGCCATTAGGCACGACTGAAGTGCCAGCATAGTTAAATGTGTTGGCCATTGGCTCAACACTTATTATTTCCTTTTATCATGCACCGTGTATTTTGTTTGAATGTAAATTTAATATACATAAATTTATATTTAATACGTACGACACGGATTACCGGGGTTATCGGTGAACACTTGGTATCAGAGCGCGCAGCGAATCAACCTTGCACTTCGAATTTCAAATGGATACTTTGCTGTTTTAAGGTTAGATATTTGAAAGCTAATTCCTAGTGACTTTCAGTTTCGATCGAGGTTTCTAGTCTCATTGTTATATTTTGTTTTTGTTGCTTAGGGATAGGAAAAAAATGAGGGAAAAAGGTAGCAAACAAGCTGTCGAAGCTTTTGTGAAATTTCGTTGCCAACTTCTAATGGGGGCATATGTGGCTTTGATCAAAAAAGCAGTGTGGTGATTATGGTTCCTGTTTCGCGTGTGTTTGTAGAACATCACCTATATGGCCGAGTTGAATGACCTCAGCAGTATTTACGGATCGGTTTGTTTTTGCTGATGGGTCTGTTTGGTGGATTACGGGTTTTTGAGGAGTTTCTAGGATTTGATAGACATGGAGACGATAGATAAGCTAATGCTTTATTTGCCTGTTTCTTAAATATATTTTCCAAAATTAAATTCTATTAAGGTGATATGCAAAATCACGTAATTGGGATACTGAGTGAGGCATTAGTGTTAATATGTACTTTCTGCGTACTTTTAATTTGGAATACCTATAATCAACAATTTCCTGTGAGCACATCGTGATCAAGTCGCGAATTTGACCTATACTGGTAAATTATCATACATTCACATTGCGTAAATATTGTAATATAATATAAGAGATTTCTCTTTTATCTTATACTAGCAAGATACCCGTTCTTCGTACGGACTACAAATGTTTTTTCTTTTAAATCCTAAACGAATTCTAGAATACTCCCCTCCTCTTTCACTGAATTCGCTAAACTAACAAACGCTGCAAAACAATTTTGTAGGTAAAAAGGAAACAATATTCTTCCAAAAAAAGTTCTCCATAACCCTTTTATGCTTCACGTATCCTCTGGAAATATATATGTAATTGTCGTTCTCCGTATATAGATTGATAAAACTATAGGTTTAGCATAACAGTGAGAATAAAAATAATAAATGTACTTATCAAATGTTGTATTCATAAATTGTAGCAACATACCAGTTTCCACCACTTGGAGGTGGAATTTCGGAAAGCCTTCCATTTTATTCTAAACTGGACACACGGAAAAAATCAATAACTTTAACCTTTTTTTTAACTTCATTTTACTTTTCCCCCATTTATACTCCTTTCACAATGAAATTTAGAATAAAAACTTTAAACCACTTTTTAAAGATTTAAAAAACACATATGTCCAAAAGCCATGGTCATCAGGAACCACAGGAAATACGAAAGGTTCTATAATATACCCCTGAAACCAAATTCGCACCTTTAGGAGTTGATCTGTGACCAATCCTCAATTGCGTTTTTAGGAACTTGTATAGGTAACCTTTCTAAGTAAAACCAAATTGATACATTATAGGGCCTTATGAAATATTGAGAAATTTGTATATGCCAAAAAGAATGTTCTAACTCAACAAACATAGGAGATAGGAAGGGTTCTTTAATTCACTCCCAATCCAGATTTGCACTTTTAGGGGTTGATTAGAGGAAAATTCTAAAATACGTTTCTAGGTATTTGCATTGATAATCTTTGCAAGTACACACCAAGTGCTATCTCATGGGGTCTAAGAGATATTGAGGAATTCGTGAAAACACATTTTACCTCTTTCCACCCCCGTAGGGTTGGAATTTCAAAAAATTCCTTTCAACCCATTTAATTGTGAAATGGAACTTACAGCGAAAAAACTTAATAATTTTACCCACCTGTCCCTTTTCAGTTTTTCCTCGTTTTACCCCTTTAGGGTTAAAATTTTTAAATTCCCTTACACCTCTTTCTAAATATTTTAAAAATACATCTATATGCCAAAAAAGAATGTTCTAACTCAATAAAAATAGGAGATACGAAGGGTTCTTTAATTCACCCCCAATCCAGATTTGCACCTTTAGGGGTTGAATAGGGCAAAATCCAAAAATAAGTCTCTAGGTATTTGCATTGATAATATTTGCAAGTAAACACCAAGTTGCTATCTCGTCGGGTTTAAGAGATATTGAGGAACTCCTGAAAACACATTTTACTCTTTTTCACCCCCGTAGGGGCAGAATTTCAAAAAATCGCGTTTAGCCCATTTTATTGTGAAGTGGAACTCATAGCGAAAAAAATTTATAATTTTAACCGCCCTACCCCTTTTCAGTTTTTTTCCTTTTACCCTTTTATGGTTAAAATTTTTAAAATTCCTTACACCCCTTTCTAAATATTTTAAACATACATCTATGTGCCAAAAAAGAATGTTCTAACTCAATAAACATAGGAGATACGAAGGGTTCTTTAATTCACGCCCAATCCTTTTTTTGTACCTTTAGGGGTTGAATAGGGCAAAATCCAAAAATACGTCTCTAGGTATTTGCATTGATAATATCTGCAAGTTAAAACCAAGTTGCTATCTCGTCGGGTCTAGGAGATATTGAGGAACTCGTGAAAACACATTTTACCCCTTTTCACCCCCGTAGGGGCGAAATTTCAAAAATTGCGTTTAACCCATTTTATTGTGAAATGGAACTCACAGCGAAAAAAAAAATATATAATAATTTTAACCCCCCCCCCCCTTCCCCTTTTCAGTTTTTCCTTCTTTTACCCCTTTAGGGTTAACATTTTTAAAAGTCCTTATACCCCTTTGTAAATATTTTAAAAATACATCTATATGCCAAAAAATAATGTTCTAACTCAATAAATATCTCCTATATACGAAGGGTTCTTTAATTCATCCCCAATCCAGATTTGCACCTTTAGGGGTTGATTAAGGCAAAATCCTGAAATACGTTTCTAGGTATTTGCATTGGTAATTTTTGCAAGTAAACACCCAATCGATATCTTATCGGGTGTAAGAGATAATGAGGAATTCGTGAAAACAAATTTTACCCCTTTTCACCCCCTTAGGGGTCGAATTTCAAAAAATACCTTCTTAGCACTACCTTACGTAACAAATTGAACCTTGCACCCAAATTTCAAATTTCTAGTACCAGTGGTTTCGGCTCTGCGTTGATTAGTCAGGGTTATGACTTTCCTTTATACATAGATTTTTATTTCGCGATTCCGGGGCAAGTTGAGCATTGTACGACCAGATTCAAGCACATAAAGCACCAGCCTCTACATCGCAAGGTAAAATGAGGTTAACGATAACAAATACATACATATATACATACAATATTTGTAAAAAATAAATAGCGACCACATGACAGTTTTAATTTTATTTTAATATTGCCTCTCTCATTGCAAATTAAAAATTACAATTGTTCAATTAAGCTTTACTGCAATTATAAAGGTATGTTGCCTTCTATATTTTATCTATTGGCAACTTATTTCAACTCTTATTCCAGCTAGCTATGGAGACACGAGTATCTAAGTGTTATGTTGTTACACAGTACACATTTTACCATTGTACAGCAAATGCACATTTCTAAAGAATGATGAATAACCTCAAATATTTGACTATAAACAAAACTGTTAGAATCACAAAAATCCAGGGTATTTTGAACACAAACAAACCAATAAGTAATCAGTTCACCGCAGGAAAATAATAACAACGCAATTCAAATAACCAAGTTTTTGTCTAACCTAGAATTTGTTTTTTAAAGCTTAATACCACCCCAACCTGGTTTGGTTTCTTGCTTGATCGCCAAATCCACTTCCGGTTCGTAATTTCTTTCTGGAACGTTTTCATCGGCTGCTGCCTGTCTTTGGATCACGCACAAAGCCTTCCCCAGGTGCTGCACCTTGGCGTCCGCTTCTCGTAGCTCCCAGCCTTGTTGAATCGGGCTCGAAAGTTGACCACACACCGGCACACGGTTGAAAGGGACGCCAAGCTTATACCTGCCACCTGGCTGCTGCTGCCTTCTTGTAAACCGCAAATAAGGGCTGATCTAGACGCTGCGCTCTGCTTTCTGTTTCCCGCAGCTGAAAAATTGCAAAAACTTGGAAGACAATCCCAAATAGGCGAAGCTCCAGGTTCAATTTTCTCTGGAACTGTACTACAGAACACTAGCAAATTAATCACAGCTGGCCTCGGCATAATGGCGAATAAATAAAACTCAACAACTGACATAAATAATATACATTTATCAACTAAATCAATTAAAAACTCGGAACCAAAACTACACACAAGCTTTCCGCTTGGCTTCCCCAATAAACCGCCACAATTGACACTCTAGGTAGCTACAGCAACATGTTATACAATTGTTTTAGTAAATTTTACAATCTTTGATCTTTAACTTCTAAATGTTTTCTTAAATGTCATACAGGAACACTCTAACGGCACTTTGTTTGCATATTTTCACTTTTAGTTAACTAAAGACTAATTCACAAGCTATTAGCACTTTCTTGTAGTTTTCTTTAATTCTCATGCCGGTTTTTAAATTATCTTTGCGGCGTTGTGCCTTTTACACTGCTTAATAACCCTTTAGCTGCGTTATGAATTGTTGGGATTATGATATGAATACAAAACGCTGCATAAAACTTCTGTAACGCTTCGAAACACCTTTGTACTTAAGCCAATTCATTATCGTGTCTTACCGTTACACCATTAATCTGTCAGTCATCACTAATTAGCTACATTTGCCATACCGAGCAAACATATTGAATGCAAGCTGAACGCAGTCCTGACGATACTAACCTCTGTAAATTAAATTAAATGTTATTGCTAATCATGTCTTATGTAATTATCAATGTTTATTAATGACTTATATTATTGCCATAAATACAATACCAATTCTAGGCCTATTTGAATCTTTCCCTAGTCTTCGTACGTTAGCAATGAACCTGAATTGCTGTAAACCATTACAATATAACAATTAGAAAAACTATATTGTAATGAAATTTCAGTGTCATGTAATTAACCTGTTATGAAGCAGCCTAGTCAATTATTTCCAATGTAATGAGACAGAAAGTGTCTTTGCTAATGTTGGGCCATGTTACCTTTCTGCATGTTTGAAACTTAATATAAACTGAATGCGTTATACTTAACGAAGTCGACAATATACACAGTTATTTTTTAAAAATTAATTTGCAGGCCCTGGATAGCCTGAATTAGTTCGCAGTACTGAAGTGCATTAAAGTTGAGGTTAGTAGGTCAGGTTTGGTTTGTCATTTGACACACACTGACGCAAAGCTTAACCTGCAAATCTCGAATTTGACATAGACTGACATGGCACTTCAGTACTGCCAACTGATTCAGATTATCCACGGCCTGCTGCAATTCAGTTTTTAAAAACTCACTCTGTACTTAGACGTTAAGTACGAGTATGTTTATTACAAAATGAATCGTAAATTTATGCATCTGACTGAAAAAAATTAAATAAACATCAATGTCAACAACAAATGTTATTCAAAAACAGGAACCCCAACTTTGTCAACCCAGGCCAGAAAGGCAACGATAGATTTCAAAAATACTTATTTTTAACAATAAAATTACGTATTTTGCGAAATTTTATTTTGTTATAATGATTGCACGATTATGATCATGTATCACTTGATACTGTAATTTTTTTATAAAAACTATATATCTAAAATGGCGAAAAAAGCACGTGGCGATACTCTTCGTAAAATTAGTATTACGGTTTTTTACCCCAAATTTTTCGAAGAATCATTCCACGTGTTTTTTCTTGCCGTTTTAGATACACTCTATATACAGGGTGTCCCCAAAGCAAGTGTACAAGAAAATGCAGCACCCTAAAGGTGACAATAGCACCAAACTATTTTTATCAGACCCACACGAACCGGCTTTCAGGAAGCTATAGTGGGTAAGGAAATATTTTCAAAAGTGACAACACTTTTGTAATGTTGATATGATTATGAACAACACTTTTAACAAAAATTAATAAGTGAATAACAGTAAAGTAAAAAGCAGTGGCCAACTGTATTTTTTAGGTGACGCTTTAATAATTTTTTATTCAGCAGTGCATAATCCGATTCTCTTAATTATTTCAGAAAACGTTTTAACTCATTGGTTCCTTTTCAGGTTTTTTTTTGAGCGCCTATGTATGGGACACCGTGTATGAACTAGTCAAAAAAATAAAGAAGTCGCGACGTTGTAGCAGTACTTAAGACTTTTATACAAAATGCAGTTAAAAGGATGAAGAACCGTAGTTGTCTTGTCCACGATTTTATTAGAGTTTTGTCCACGATTTTATTAGAGTTTTGCAATTAGCGACATCTTTTGAAACCAGGCTGGTTAATCTACAGAGGTTTAATATGAACATAAGTATTCGTAAAAAAGGATAGCACTTATATGAGGTCTTAGGTAACGTAGCACATGGTCAAAGTGAGGTTAAAATTTAAAAGTTAAGCATGTATAAGTTAAAAAGGCTTTAAGACACCATCAAAGTGGAGAAGTAAATAATATAGTTGTTTACTTATTGTTTTTGGAAACAGCGGGAAAACGAAACAAAGATAGGGTAACAACACAGCTGCATACGTGATTGATAAAATATATTAACACCTACATCGTATGTACTCTCCTATGAAGAATAACATTTGTTAAAAAGCGACTTCTTAATTTTTGTGTGTAGTATATAATATAGTTAGAGCAGTACGAGAAACTGCCTCTTCTGCATTCAAAACCTGTACATGCTAAAATAAAATATCTGGTTTTAATTGTGGCGCATTTATGTCTTGCTTTTACATTACACAGATAAAGCTTATCAGTTCATTTGCATTTTATGACTGTTGCAAGACAGCGATACTCATATCAGGGAATTTTCTAGTTTAGAGTTGCGAATTGTTCATTATTTAAATTGGTAGCGCTTGTATTCAGTTAAATTCAGTTTAGTGTTAAACCATCCCCTACCGCCGGAGTTTAGTTAGTGGGCTCCGTTGAATGCAATGGTCACGGGACCATTTTTGTGTATTTAGAATTTGCTATATGGCTTGCTTTGAAGAGTGTTATGATCGGCATTGGCTTATTTTGGTGGTATTGGTTGTTAAAGCGTCCAACGACGTAACAATACCTTATAATTAAAAGAATTACTCCCCTCCTATTAAGTATCACTTTTACCTATGGTATGAGCATTGTGTATTCCAACTGTAAACCACTTGTCCCTGGACGCATCCATTCGCCTTGTATTGTGTCTAGCGGTTTATTCAGTGTATTCAGGGCTTTCCTCTCTCATTTTACCTGAATAATTGATTTATTCTTACTGCATTTGTAAATGGTGGAACTAAATGTTCAGTTCCTTTAAGATAGATACGTTTGTGCTTGTCTCCATTCACACTACTTTCAGCATTTTCCTGCAACATCCAAATACTTCAATACGACGGAAACCTGAAGATTTTCTAACCCAACTTGAGAGGCTCTGTTAAATGACGATGTTTTCATTTCGATATATCCCAGTCATTTCAACACGATAATAACGTCTTTTTGGTTTTTCTGTCACGGCCTATAACCATTATTTTGGGTTTTGGGCATATTTACTATTCTTTCTAAAAATTATCATCTTCTTTTAAGCAGTACTTGCAAGCAGCGTCATATTACGCGAATGTCTTCGATATTATTTCCTACAATTTATAAATACTTCATTGACCCTCTTCTGTAGTGTTTATAGTCGGCTCTCCATATACATTAAGGGGAATTGTCTCAATCGTCCACTGATTTTAAATGCATTATACGTATAACTGTCATAGCAAATACACACTTAACTCATTTTTAATATACAAGTTAGCTTTCAAGGAAAGCAAGAGTTGAAGAACGTCTGTCTGCTTCACTACATCCTACCACTTCCCCTATTCTACCAGGAGAAAAAAAAATAGGCAGTCAAGGAAGCAAATTTTTTCGATGATTTATTTAATATTGAGAACATACTCTTCTGTGAAGTTGTAACGGGATATGGTTTTCGATCCTCATGAGTGATCCCAGAATCATTTTGATGGTTTTAGTAATGAGGGATATTCTTCCGTAATAATGGAAAAGAATAAAGAATAATTATATTAGTTCCCAAGAACGTTAATCGAGAACAGTACAGACCCTAAATAAACTATAACTACAAAGCAGGTGGTGACGATATCGTTTATGACGACTTAAACAATTCAATAGAGGTTTGAAATCGGTCGGCGTGAATTATTCGTCGCGTTCGCTGCTGGTGCGCGTTTCGACCCGCCTATTGGATGCAGCAGACTTTGAGGCTTCGATGTGCTTTTTGCGTTAAAAATTCCTGAAGCGCGTAATTTGAAGGTGGTAATTATTTTCTTCGACCACTGTCTTTCGTTCTTAAGGGATTGGGAGTCCTAATTTTTGCTTCGAAAGCAGGTCGACGTGTCCGCGCATGTCGTCTACCGAGCGCAATTCAACACTGAACCGCAGCAGTTGGGGCGCTTTTGATAGTGTGATAGTTGCCGTTGCTAGGTGGAATGACCATAGGCCGCTTAGTAGCTGAGTTCTCTTCCGTTTGATTCCATTTCCTTAGTTTGTTATAATTTTCTTGGCTGTACACTAACGTCCAGCAGCCTCCTTTGTTCTCGTATATGCTTTGAAATTTTCAGTTCGAGGTAGCTGCAGGTGCAGGTTAGGGAAGGACTAGACACATGTCTGTACAATTCTCTAAATATGGATTTTTAGATTTTGGCTGCTCAGCGACGTGTTTCGAATGTCTCAGGTGAAAATAACCGAGTTCATCTACTCATGCTGCCAGTGAAAACTGCCCGATGAGGGGTTCGAACATAATTTTTGTGTTCAAACCAATTTATTTTGATTAAAGACGTCTCTCGTCGCCTATTATTAATAAATAATAGCTGTATTTCGCGAGGCACCAATTTTTCAGTTGCATGCGTTATAATCCGTTAATACAATAATAGTGGACGGGGCCGACTTGGTAGCCTCTATTTACTCGAATTAATCGACGATTATAGCGAAGGTTGACGCTCGAATTTGATCAATGAGATACTTAATTACTTCGAAACGATTTGCTGAAGTGTACTTTCGGGACCTACCAATTTTACTAATTTGCATTTTTTACCGCAACCGCTCAATCAATAGGTACCAACCTAAATTATATGAAAGCTCTTATACAACTGCATAACTTTTGTGTAGACAGCAACCGCTTTGTCGTTAAAGAGAAGTCGGAAATACAGTTTAGTGAAGCTATTTCGCCAGATGTATGTAAACACACTATCTCGAGAACGAGGTAACCTACCTAAATGATTTTTACGCCAAATTGTGTAGCATATTAAACCAAAGAAATGAAAAGCTTTTGGGTGAGATTGGTCGTTTTTCTTGGAATGTATTTTTCGGTTTGTATTCGGGATATCAACAATAGAGGTTAAGCACTCGCTTAACCACACCGACCCAATGGTGTAATGGTAAACAGCTGAGCTGCAAGTTGGAAACTCTTGTGTGTGTTTTGTTTACTTGTTGAAAGAATGTGATTTAAATTTTTATCTATTGTCGCTTTTGACTGTGAAATGCCACATTATAGGCGTTCTCTGCCCCAACACTAAAAGCACCGTTTTAACAGATTACGAAAACTGAACTATTGTGTCTTAAGGAGCGGGCGTCCCAAAGAGTAAATCGCAAAAACCACAGCATTCCAACACTGTATCGAAGGATCGATAAGGCGCTTACACCTGCTCATTCTGTTTCTATATGAAAATGTTGTCTTCGACGGGACATTGTCGATAGCATTATTCGTGAAACGAATTAAGTCGTAGTTTCGTTGAAGCATTAATCGCTGTTCTTCAATTATTAGTACTTTAAATGGATCGATTCTGTGCAGCATTAGCTGGATCAAGTTCTTATTGGCAGCGTTCCATGGGCTATCTGTGCATTTAATTTTTGTTTGTTAAGCGCCGTGTATTTATTTTTGCCTTAGTTGCATTAGTGAATATGTCGCTTAGATTAACTTGTACCGTAAATTTATGATCGCAAACCTTCATCAGCATTTGGTTTAAGCTAGTTGTTTGGAATGATAAAAGTTATGACGTTGCTTTCGAGCATTGTCGCTTTACTTAATATTAGTGTAACATAATTTTCTTCCTAAGTATAAAAGTCTGTAACAAATATCAATAAAAGTATTTACTAATTGAATGCTACGCGAATCAAGATTAAGGAGTATACCGAAAGGAGGAGCTGGAAAGAAGTCATTGAAGATCTACGTAAAATAAGAAATACAAAATTAGACGCAAATAGCCAAAAACAAGAAAATACTGAGGCAGATAGTAAACGAAACAACAAAAACGCGTACCAAACCTTGTAGAAAGTAAAAATTGGGACTAAGTGTTAGCCATGCACTCAGAAGAAGAAGGGGTAAACGTTTGGTAGAGTTCTCTCGTTAAATTTTGGCGCGTGAAGGAGGTACAAATCTTGATTTGGTCAGGACAAGCAGTCAAAGGGTTTGTGTGTGTGATGTGAATGTTATTCTTCCGTGAATGTAGCAGTTAGGGAAGCCCGTCACCCTGCCTATTTTGAATTATTATGGTCTTTGCCGGATATATCTAGCTTACAAAAGAGCACATTACTCATTCTAAATTTCGATTTTGTCTAATTAGATTATAACGAAATGTTATCATATACCGTTTCGCAACCATCCTATAAAGTAATGCTCGTTACTGACAAATCCCTGAAGAAAATCTTTGAACTGCCACTGTCCATTCTGTATCCGAGAAACCGATGCGACTCTGGAAGGTCTCGTCATAGCACCTGTGAAACACCAACTTTTGCTCGCCGATAATCTTCATTTTGGTTTCATTGAAGCCCTGTCGCCAGATACGGCCTCCAAGTTAAGGAGTCATCGACCGCCAGATAAATTTTTTAAAGCGCCCGATGATCGCCGCCCTAAATTTCACAGCTTTCCGTCGACTGAATCTCAGCAGCTAGCTAAATTAGGTATGTATTGTTTTAATTTGTAAAGCGCAGTGCAGTTCCGAATATTTGGAAGTTAAATACGGTATTTCAGAGATCACGAAACAAGGTAGGTGCATATATCGGAGCTGGGCACGTATAGTACATATCTGCCAGCGCTAACAAACATTTTTCTGATCGAATTTAGTTATTACATCACCGGGATACACACGAAGTGGCACTCTTAAATAACACGAATTGATTCCTATATCTTTCCAGGTATACCGGCCTTGGCTATCTTGAGCGAGCCCCCTTTTGTTTCAGTCTAAGACCCGCCCTTACGCTGAGCTACTGAACTCCCCTCACACCCCTGTCGTAGACGTAATTTGCCCTGTAATATAGTTCAACCTAAAAAATTGATTATGAAGGCTCCAGAACGAAGTGGTTAAATGAAGTGGATGATGAAATTTTGTGTCGTTTCAAAGTTACTCTATACGCGTAGTCTATAATTCTCCTTCGGCGAACCGAAGAACATAATGGACGAGAGAACTCTCGAACCAGCACTGATACCGATCTTCTTTCCACCTTATGCTAACGGCGCCGGGTTGTTCGTCGATTTCTGGTATTGCCTACGGTTGGCTGTAATTTTTTTAAAATTGTGCTGAGTTTTTCTCTCTTGCCAATGGCGATTTATCCACTTTTTCCTCTCATGTTTTTCTAGACCTTTCTAGATATCTTCTTCCGGCTGACCTTGCTTCTAATATTTTTCTTGGACCTCGTCTGTTTCCCATTCTCGTAACGTGTTCGAACTATGTGCAGTTTTCTCTCTACTATTTCCACTAATGGTTCTATTTGTAAATTTTCTCAGATTACTAAATTTCTGATTATGTCAGGTTTCGATAATCCGCCCGTTCTTCTCAACAGATACAGATGCTCGGTGAAATATTTTGTAAGAGACATAAAGGGAATAGAAAGCAAAAGAAATAGAATATACAGAAACAGATTTGTGCAGTTAGCTCCGGAGAATATATACGTATAAAGCACGTAGGAAAATAATAAATAAAACGAATGGGGAAGACAAAATCATTGTAAAATAGATTATGACGATCTCATACAAAATTGTTTGTGTAATTAGCAACACGATAGAGTGAACCGATGCTCTAAAAACTCCACAAGCAAAGGAACATTAGTTAAGATAGGGAACAACTGTTCAGTTTGTGTATTTAGATGTATATTTTTTGGTTTTTTGTTTACAATAACCAGGATTATTCTTCAAGTAGCTGTACTCATGCCAAAATTTTGTAGTAACAGATGTATAAGAAGCATTGAATATTGGTAGACATCCTTAGTTCTGTAGTTTCCCTTTAGAACAGGTTATTTACTGCCCGATTAAATTAGATAAAGTTACTTGTTTCCACCCTTACCAATAGCTTACACATTTTTATTACAACACCGAAGCACAAATTCAGGTACACATTGTAAATAACATAAGTTAACACTGTAAATTTGTGAGGAAACGAGTTTCAGCTTTAGTGTTAAATTTCAAACCCTGCCACACGGAGGGCAAAAAAATGAGACGATTTTTTGGCCGAGTTAGTAAAACGATACCTCGTTTGGTGTGTGTACAACCACAGGGCTGATACATTGCACATGTGCAAATTTTAACAGCTGGGCGCGACACATGTTTGCTCCTGCAAAGGGAATTGAGTTGGTAATTTCCGATTGAAAAAGTAGATCAAGCGAGGGCTCAACGCTAATTGCAAATGCTGGTGGTTGCCTAATTTCGCATAACACAGAGAAAATTCTAAATGTGATTCTGGTTAAAAATTATTACAATTTCTCGCTTGAATCAGAAGTGTGCTTCCTTCATAATCCTTTATCTTAAAAGTCGTTGGCACATATTTTTATAAAAACAAATCTTATGGCAACGTCCGAGCTCAACATTAAACCGCTCATAAAAAGGCTGGATGAAGCATTTGGAAGCAGTGTTTGGCCGCACGCAAAATTCGGGCTTCTCCGGAAAGAAGCTGCGATTTCCAAACTTCCCGGATTGAATTAAGCGCAAAAGTTGGATCTCGAGAACAACTGGAAATTACATCATTTGCGTAATTGCCCGGGAAAGTTTTATGGAACTGGGGAAGCACTAATAGTATTAAGGATTCATAATTTCGAATTTAAATTGGTATTTGTAGTTCTTCTAACTCGGATATTTATTCCCAATTAGGGCTGTTGACGGCAGCTACTTTGTTAGTGCTCCGAGTAAGTTTCCCCTGCTGCTATTCATATTCAACTGTCATCTGAAATAACGAAACTAATTGAATGCATCTACTCGTAGTGTATTGAATAACGAAAACCAGGAGGTTAAAACATTGAGTGTTTCATTTGCACGTAAAAGAAAATATTTAAAATGTATTGTGAGTACTATATTATATTAACTGCGAGCAATAGCAAAAGGCTACACGCATTTAATGACGCTCACGTTGCTTCTGCTTCGCCTTACACCGCAGAAAACCAAATTTTGTAAAACATTACTGACTTGCATCTCACTATAGAGAATCGGCAGCTTCAAGAAATCAAAGGGTATGAAAATGCTTCTCAGCAATTCACAAATTTAAGTAAAGAAAGGAAAAGTGATCAATGATAAAGTGTTACTAGAATATTTTGAACAACATCGAGGTCCCTAAAGATCCACGTTATCATGACGCAAAATCCGACATAAAGAAATGTTTCCCAAATTTTGAGCAGTTCGAGTGTGTGGAAGTCCTGGGTCATAACGGCTGATTCTTAGACATTTTGACTTCCGTCCGATGTGGTAAGCAGAATTTAAAATATACAATTTGAGAGCCTTAAGGTTCCTTACCGTTGAATTTATTCGGCTTTATACTTCGATTTACCATAGAATAATTTGATGTCACTCTTCCAATCTTCATTTTGTCACCATATTGTATATCGACATCTACCAAGAGATAATTAAGAATCTCTTCATTGCGTTGTACTTCAGATTCCTGTTAAACATTCCAGCAAAGAAATAGTTGTTCTTTTGGTCTGGTCCGCACTTTAGTAGCTAGGGAAAAGCTTTTGCAGCGCCCCTCCCACTTTCACGAAGCTATCGGTGCACTTTATTTCTTATTACTGTGCTTCAACTCTGCTTAAGACCTTAACGATGAATTCATTTACAGTGATTGAGGTTTCTCACTTAGAATATTGGTAGGTTTGGTTCTGGTGTAAATATTTATTTTCACCTCGCATGTTTTGGTATGGAAAATATTACTATTATAGGTTTCACGGATTTTAACAAACGTCCATTGTTTAGAAACGATAAAATATTCGTAAAGTACTTTTTTGTACTCCTGACTTCAAAATTCATATTTCCCGGTCATTCCCGATTGGCCGAAAGTTACTTTTCCCGCACTGCAGTGCTTTTTACTTTCCCACAAAAACTAGGGCAATTGTGCGACAAGGATAGATATAAAAAATCACTGATGGCGGTACCTTACACTTTAGTGTGTAGATCTACGACAAAAGTTAACATGTGCGTAAGGTATGTATAAAAGTTTAGCGATTTGTGGTGTCAACTCAGTAAAGCAGTAAAACACTAAATAATAATATATTTTAATTTTTTAGAATATTTTCAATTATTCGTTACAAAAAACATTCTACCTAACTCTTTCGTGAAGAATTTTCCCGAATTCGCACTACATGCAGCACTCCCTTCGGTCGTGCTGCAAACAAAGTGCTCATTCGGGAAAATTACCTTCCCGAACTTGTTAGGTAAATAACTATTTCCACCAACGCATCATGTTATGGCTACTTAGAGCTCCTGACTTGGCAGTAGTGGGTTATTTTAATTAGAAATAGTTAAAAAGCGAAATCTCCGAACATACAGCTTCGAACAGGAAAGAACAACAGACAACATTATTAGTAAGTTTAGGAGAGAAGATCTATTATCATTTTAAGGCAAATTTAGCGCTGATAATAAATTCTGAAATCTCTATAGAATAGCTTGGTGATCAATTTCAAAATGACCTATATATATAGTATTAAAACAAAACTTTAATATAAAAATCAAAATTGGTACATATCAATGCAATAGTCAGATGTTCTATTTTCGCTATAAATTTATTTGTGAGTTATAATCACATTCACATCTAACAGATTACATCGATTACGTTATTATTGGGAGTTGCATGTGTGGTAGGAAAAAACAACGCAAATGAAATCCGTGCACTTAATACTTAGGAACAAAACAAAATACAGGTCAATTGTCAGATATAAAAATAGTGGATCACTTTCCTTCTATTTAGGCATATTTAGGCAGAAAATGTAGTAGTTACTAAAATAAATAGACCAAATAAATATGCAGTCTGTATCAGAAAAACTGTGGAATTCGAAAGCTTTTTAAGGTAACCCAAACAGAAATTGTAAATCAATGGAGCGGGCGAAGCTGCTTTTTAAATTCACTGCAGAAGTTACAAATTCTACAAAAATGGTACAAAATAGAGCGTTAGAGAAAAATGTTCTCTAAAATTTTAAGCTGAATTCAAAAGTTTCATAATATACCGGGTGTTCTATTTAAAATAGGAGTTAATAAAAAAAAAATAGAAAAAAAAACCAAGGCTGTAGAGTCGGAGTCGGAGTCGGGAGTCGGAGTCGAGGAGTCGGAACTTTTAGGGTGGAGTGGGAGTCGGAGTCGGAGTCCGTATAAATTACCCTACTCCGACTCCCACTTATCATTTTTTTTATAACAACGCCAAAAGCTATCAAACTATTTGAACGACTGTAGTACTGACTATTTGAAGACAGACTCAGGGTTAATGAAAATCGATTTTTCTTTATTTATGTTTATGTTTATGCAGAGTGTGTTCTAGAATCAGTGTGATCACCGCTTGTAAATTTAAATACCTACCAAACTATTTAAAAAATGCCGACTTTGTCCCTTGTACAGCGTAGTAGACGGTTTTTCTATACCTTACCAATAACTGTTTTATGTGATTAACAATAAAACAAGCATAGTACGTATTATTACTATTATCAGTATTACGTCTAATTTCTAACTTTCATAGTGCATCTTATTTTTATGTTTTAAGTGTTTCAAGATGTATTTTAAAAGTTAAACCAGTTTCAGCATTTTGTTATATTGTTACTGTTCATGGTGTTTTTGTTTAATTGGCAATATTTGAAAGGCACTTCTTTGGTCTATTTGTTTTGTTGATTTGGCAAAATATAAAAAATATTATTTAAATCAAGGATTTTGATAATTAAATTCCTCCATTAGATTCATTATTTTAATCAAATGATTTAAATCTGCTTAACCCTGCCCAGACGTCAGACTATTTGAATTTCCTATGACTCAGTAAACTTGTATTATTAGGCAGGTAGTAAATAACCCTTTAAGGAATAATCTAGTACGGAATGTAGTTAGTACTGTAGGTTTAATAGGCAGGTAAGAAACTGTCTTGTTACAACAATGGCATTTGCATGGCATTTTGTCATGAAATATATTCTTCTTAAAGTAAAATTTATCCTTTTCCTCATTTACGTTTTTATAAACCTCTCTGTGTATTTGTACGTGAAATCAGTACGTTGTTGGAAACCGTGAATGCAATATTTGTAAATATGAAATTTATTATAATCAACCACATTCCGCAAAACTTATGAAATTCGTTATGAGCCGGTAAAGTTTATCAGGTAGATGAAAAGGAATGGGGGGGGGTATCAATATTCTAGTGCTGTCGGAGTCGGGAGTCGGAGTCGGATTCAAACTACTAAAAATCAGGAGTCGGAGTTGGAGTCGGAGTCGGATTTTTTGTGACCGACTCCACAGCCCTAAAAAAACAAAAGAAACCCATTTTCGTAATATTCAACTGGAAAATCACCTATCTCACATCAATACACATTAAAAATGTGAAGTTTGAAAAAAAATCGTTAGAGCCGTTTTTGAAAAAATCGAAAAAAAAATGAAAAATTACAAGAGTAAACACCTACTTCCGGTTATGTGATTTTCTGTCGCATCTACATAGTACACAAAACTTATATATGAAGTTTCAACGCCATACCTCTTTTTGTTTTTGAGATATTCTGTTTACAGACAGACACACAGACCAATAAAAAAAATGTTTTTTGGGATCAGGGGACTCTAAAACGTGAAGACCTGTTGAAAACTCAATTTAGAATTTTTGGGGTAAATTCAATACTTCCTTTATTGTAAAAGGAAGTAATAAACTGAAAGTTGGAGCTGGAGCTAAACTGCTAAAATACAATTTGAATATATTTTCTTAGTCGGTATTAAAATCAAGTTTCGGCCTAGACGCATCATCTTTGTAGGTACACTCAAGTAATTTTTGGCTGTGTGTGGCTTGCACCTTATAAACCCAAACACAGATTCTTGCAATAGTTATACGGTTATGAATCCTTACAAGTTGCTAGAGTGCCTTACGAACAAGAATGTCTAGGTAAATTTGACGTTTATTCTATTTATGAATCCGTACAAACGCAAAGTATTCGAAATTAAAAAAAAAACATTCACACAGTGTAAACAGGGAAGATGGTTTTGGATTTATTAAAGCTTAGACGACTATCCAACCACAGCTCTTCAGTTAGTCATGTACCGCCGACTCTAAAGCCGCTGGCCGCCAACAATACCATCACGACTATACCCAGTTCTTATAGTTTTAACTCTTTAGGAATGTTAGTTTGTGTGACTTCACAAACGGTGAATATTAAGGTGTACACTGAGTTCGTGTTAACGATCAATAACACAGAGGTAGATACGGCGTACTGATACTTTTTTAAAGACTCCCACTTTTCCTTTATTTCCCTATATAAGAACTGTTTGGTGAGTTAGCAAAATATAACGAGTCTACATCAAACAAAGTTGACAAAGTAATTTATCTAGGTTAAGTTTACAGTGTTCAGCAGATGAGTAATAATAATAAGGAAAAAGGTAGGGATAAGCTGTATATGTAGTACTTCATGTTAACTTAATTTGACAAGTCCCAAATCGCTTTTCAGCAAGCTGTTTAATTTTGTGTATTTTAATAAATTGTACTTATATGTAATCCAGGAGTATTAATTTTGAAATAAAATGGATGAATTTTTATTACTGTGGCGAATTGTAATTTATAAATAACAACTGAAATTTTGATTCTAAAATGTAGTAAACGTACTTTTGATAAAAAGCAAAATTTAAAAATAAAACCCTTTTATCTACTCCTACTGCACAATGGCCATGAATTATCATTCATAATTCACGGTTTGCAGCCAATCATAAAATTCTATTTTCATTATTCAATAGTTTGCAAATTGCAACCAATCAGAAAATTCTATTTTAATTATTCAATAGGTTAACAAGCCTACGTCTAAGCTCAGCGGTAGGGTTACTGCAATGGCGTCGGCGTAAGAAGGGGTGGTTGGGCGTTACCCTCAGCTAGACACTGGATTTGATTGGAACAAAGTTTATTATATTTACACATACAAATAAGCTTATAACTAGGTAACATTTATATACAGAAAAAGAAAAGATAATGGCGGATTGGCATCCGCGATTGGAAGCGGGTGTGGTCCTTCGGAGGCGGGGCCGGCGGCTTCCTCCAGTGGTTGCAGCGGCGGCGGTGGCGACTGGCGACGGGGCGGCGAGCTGAGAGCAGCGGCGGCGGCAACGTCGGCGGCAGGGCGGATCTCCTTGGCGGAGGCGGCGGCTGGCGGCTTCCTTCGGCGGTTGCAGCGGCGGCGGTGGCGACTGGCGACGGGGCGGCGAGCTGTGAGCAGCGGCGGCGGCACGTCGGCGGCAGTGCTGATCTCCTGGGCGGAGGCGGCGGTTGGCGGCTTCCTTCGGCGGTTGCAGCGGCGGCGGTGGCGACTGGCGACGGGGCGGCGGGCTGTGAGCAGCGGCGGCGGCAACGTCGGCGGCAGTGCTGATCTCCTTTGGCGGAGGCGGCGGCTGGCGGCTTCCTTCGGCGGTTGCAGCGGCGGCGGTGGCGACTGGCGACGGGGCGGCGGGCTGTGAGCAGCGGCGGCGGCAACGTCGGCGGCAGTGCTGATCTCCTGGGCGGAGGCGGCGGCTGGCGGCTTCCTTCTGCGGTTGCAGCAGCGGCGGCGGCAACGTCGGCGGCAGTGCGGATCTCCTGGGCGGAGGCGGCGGCTGGCGAAAGTGGCTTTCCAAAGACGGCAGGCAGCAGAGTCCAATGCGTAGGATTGGCTCTAAGTCCACGAGGGTGATAGGCTCTGGAGAGGCTGGAGCTGCTAGCTGGTCCTGGAAGCTGAAGTGGCTCGAATCCCCAGTCCCACGAAGACGGCAGACAGCTAAGTCCAGTGAAATGGATCGGCTCTAAGTCCACGAAGATGCGGCAGACAGCTAAGTCCAGTGAAATGGATCGGCTCTAAGTCCACGAAGATGCGGCAGACAGCTAAGTCCAGTAGATGAAACGGCTGGTGGTCCTGGAGCTGAAGTGGCTGCTGGTGGTCCTGGAAGCTGAAGTGGCTCGAACTCCAAGTCCCACGAAGGCGGCAGACAGCTAAGTCCAGTGAAACGGCTGTTGGTCCTGGAGCTGAAGTGGCTGCTGGTAGTCCTGGAAGCTGGAGTGGCGGCTGGTGGACTCTCCTTGGCTGAGTGAATTCTTACTGCCAGCGTCTGACTATTTAAAGGAGCCAGTCCTTTGTCCAACGCGATCTCGACGCTCATTGGTCGAAGTAGAAGGGATGTTTTGCCCGATTTCGATATATTTTGTAATTATAGCATTTAATTGAGCGGCGTGATCAATTAGCGACTTGGTTTTAGTCGCAATCAATAGTTGATGAAATGCCGAGTCTAACGACACCCAATTTGCTATGATTTGAGTAAAAAATTAGCTCAACTTGGAATTTTTAATGCAATGTTCCGCGTAAAGCTTAATTAAGTATTTTTCTTATGGCGTGTGTTAAAAAGTTTATTATGCTTTGATCGGTTGCGCGCTATTTTTATAAGATTATTGAGACCAATTACGCTTTTCTGGGATGCTTCCTTCGTTAATTAAAATTTAATTTGTAATCTGCATCTTTGCTCGCTGTACTCGGTCGTGGCCCCTGATTTCTTCGTTACAATATGCCTTTCCTCGGGCCGCTGAACTCTCGGCCGCTCTCCCGGGCGCGAGTTTGGCTGCCTGATGGAAAAATTGCTTTTTCTCCACCTGTATATGTGCTATCGCTCTGTGGTTTGTTTTAATAGGTAGCGGTTAATTTTTCCTATCTTCTGGTATCCTTTATGTGTGATTAAAACAGAGCGCACTCTGTTTAAAGGGCGTTTTAGTGAAAAATTCTTAATTTAATCTGCAAACATTCGTGAGGCGTATTTCGCTGGCTGTCACCTTTCTTGGCCGGCCGGCTCCAATAAAGTTTTATGGTTGCAATCTTGCTGCACTTTAGAAATTCGTTGTAAGGACACTTATTTTTATGATTTTAGGGTTTTGAAAGATACTTCTGCGTAGGATCGCGGCGGTTTGTTGAACAGATGTAATAATCTTTGTTCTTCGGGCGCCTTTCGGGCGGCGTACGTTTCCTTTGTCTTTATTCGATCTGTTTAACGGTTCATATCAATTCCCCCCTCCTTTGGCGTCCGCGATCCGGGCAAAAAAAAAATTAGGGAGAGAAAGGGCGGAGTTGGTCTGCGTGAATTTTGAGGGCCTGTTGTCCTCTTTGGACCCTATAGATGCTTGGGCCAAGTTGGTCCAAGATTTGGTGGGGTCCACTCCATTTTGGTTGGAACCCTGCATGGATCCCGGCGATGGCGTCTGAGAGAGGGTGATTTTTCACCATGACCCACTGCTGGGGTTGAAACGTGGGGTTGTCGGCGTCCGGTGCTTCTTGGCGCTGGGCGATGGCTCGGTTTCGGATGCCTGTGTCCCGTGCTCCGCGGTTGTGGGTCCGTGGTTCGTGGGGCGTTTCGGGCAGCAGCGTGGGGTGTCGGAACCTCCATTCCCCGGGGCGGTCTAATTCCTTTCCGAACATGGCGTATGCTGGGGAACACCCTAGGGCGGTGTTATGGCGATTCCGTAAGTTAAATAGGGTCGCGGGAAGATGCTTGTCCCACTCGCGATGGTTTCCTCCTTGTAGATGCAGGCGGAGCCCCTTTTTTATTTCTTGATTCCTTCGCTCCGTTGGGTTGGCTCGGGGGTGATAGATGGCGGTCGTCCATGGCTGGATATCCCACTCCTGGCAGGCTCTCATCCATTGTTCACTGATGAACTGACGCCCGTTATCGGTCAGCATGGCGCTCGGGTACCCAAAGCGGGGAAAGACTTCATTTCGCAAGGTGCGGATGATGATGGGGGCGGTGGCTTTGGCTAAAGCGAAGGCTTCAGTCCACCGGGTGAAGAGGTCGGTTATTACCAGGATGAACTTCTTCCCGGTGGCTGACGAGGGGTAGGGCCCCATGAGGTCGAGCGCAATCGTGTCCCACGCTCGGTTGGGTTGGTGAGGCCTCAGGGTGGCTTTGGCTTGGTGGCGGCCCTTCTTGCATCTCAAGCAGAGCAGGCATTGGCGGACGTAGTTCCGGACATCTTCTCGTAAACGCGTCCAATGAAAATGTGAGCGGATGGCTCGTGTTGTTTCGGCGATGCCGGGATGTCCAGCTAAGTCTTGATCATGGTATTGGTAAATGACCCTGGGTCGGCTTCTCTCCGGGACAAACAGCCTTGGGCCTTGATCCGTCTGGTGGTAAAGCAACCCATCCTCTATTCGATAATTCTCCTGGACGGCTACGAGATCCGGGGTTGGGTCCTCGACGAAGTAGCTTTGGTGCCATGAGTTGACTAAATCTTGACAGTAATTATCCTGTCTTTGGTCCTGTGCAATGGTCTCCCATAACGTTTCTTCGACTGCGTCCAGCAGGCTTAGGGATGGCTTGCCTGGTGGCTCCGTGACGGTAGCACGGCTGCTTGCCCGTTGATACCTCGGTGAGTCCTCACCGTGTGGTGTTTGGCTGCTGGCCGCCTGATTTCTTGTAGCGGGTTCCTGGAACCTGGGAAATCCTTTCTTAGCGGGTTGGCTGGCCGTTACACGTTTTTGGGCGAAGCGCTTGTTGTGAATGGGAGGTAGCAGTACTGTCGGGTCATCCCACACTGCTTCGGCCGGCTGTCCAGTCGGCTGTCGAGATAGCGCGTCCGGCAACTCGTTGTGCTTTCCGGGGCAATGCTCGATTGTGAAGTGGAACTCCTGTAGCAGGAGAGCCCAACGCGTGAGTTTAGCTCGCTGGTCCTTCAAGGTGTTGAGCCAGGTGAGGGCGCGGTTATCGGTCCGGAGGGTGAACTGCCTGCCTTCTAAGTAGGGCCGATATTTTTTTTATCGCCCATACGGCGGCTAGGCACTCTTGTTCGTTGGAGTGATAACGTTGTTCGGCTGGCAGGAACCGGGTGCTGGCGTAGGAGATGACGTCTCGACCTCCATCGGGACGTTCCTGGTAGAGCACGGCGGCGATGCCAAATTTGCTGGCGTCTGTTTGTAAAATGAAGGGGCGAGAAGCATCGGGTCGGGCTAATTTCAGCGGTGTCTGAAACAATTGTTTCACTTGGTGAAATGCTTGCTGAACGTCTGGGGTCCAAGTCCAGCGCTTTTTAGTGCTTAGTAGGTCGGTGAGAGGGGCCGCAACGTCGGCGAATCGGGGAATGTACTCGCGTAGCCAATTGCATATGCCTAGGAACTGTCGTAACCCCTTTCGGTTAGTAGGGGGCGGGGCGTTGATGACCTGCTGCACGTGACCTGGTTGAGGTTCGTTTCCCTCTGGGCCAACGATATGCCCTAGGTAGTGCAGTGTGGATTTCCCGAAGTGGCATTTTTCTGGCGAGCATATGAGCCCATGTTCCTGTAGTCGTTCGAATACCTTTCAGAGGTGTTGAAGGTGCTGCTCCCATGATTCCGAGTAAATGATGATGTCATCTAAATACACGAGGCAGAATTTGTGGAGGTACCCTACCAGTACTTCCCGGGCCATCAGCCTCTGAAAGGTCATTGGTGCCGTCTTGAGCCCGAATGGCATGACTCGAAACTGATAGGCTGCGCCATCCGGAGTCGTGAACGCGGTGTAGGGTTTGGCTTGGGGGTGTAAACTTATCTGCCAGTACCCCGACTTTAAGTCAAGTGAGGAGAAGATGCTCGCTGAACCTAGATCTTTGATGGTTTCGTGGATCAAGGGTAGTACCGCCGGCTCATTGATGGTGGCTTCGTTTAGCCTACGAAAGTCCAAGCAGAACCGGGGTGTAGAATCCTTTTTCTCCACGATGACGATTGGCGAGTTATGTGGTGACTGGCTAGGCTCGATGAAACCGCGTGCCAGCATCTCTTCTACTTGCTCGGCGATGATCTTCTTTTTTGTTTCGGAATATCGGTAATTTGGGCTGCGTATAGGGGCATCGGTTTTCACATGAATCTCGTGCTGCAGGGTGCGCGTAGGTGGCGCCGAGGGCCTCCAAATTTCGGGGAAGTCTTCTAGTAGCTGATAGAGGTTGTGTTCCTGCTCGCGAGGGAAGTCATGCTTCAACTGGGGAAGTTCCATCGGGTCATTCGCTGGACGCGGGTCGTGTTGCTCGACCAGGCAATGAGTGGTTTCTCGGGTCCTCATGCCGTGGTGTATGCAACGCCGTGCGAAATCAAAGGTAGCCTCGTGTTCCGTAAGCCACGGTAGTCCGAGAATGATGTCCTCCCTTAGTTCCTCTGCTATGATGCACTGTATGACGTAGTTATTTCTACCGATCTGTATTTCCAAGCTTGTTTCTCCTCGTAGGGTCAGGGTTGCCTGTTCTTTGGCCATTTTGGCCGTTCTTTGTGCGTAGCTACCCGTCTCAGGATGCTGCACTAGCTTGGCGCTAATGAAATTATGCGTGGCTGCTGAATCTATCAGGGCACGCATCTCCCGCTGTGGTGATTCGAGGTTCACCATGATATACGGGAGGTTGTGGCAGTTGGCCGTACTTATCGTGGAGCATTGGGTTGGGCCCTGGGCGGTGCTTCGGCCTCGATGTGCCCGGGCCTCCGCCAGTTTTCCGGCGGTGGTAGTTGTCTTGCTTCGGGGGCGTTCACGGGAGCTTCTCCTGTTGCCTGTGGTGTTGGCCGGTGGCGTCGTGGGCAATCCTTATTGAAGTGGCGTCCCGGGCAAAAATAGCAGCGGGGTAGATTTGGCTCGGCTGGCTCCCGTGGGCGTGTCTCGCGGTTTGGCGTTGGTGCGCGGTCGTCCATGTCTTTCTCAATTGCAGCCACCTTGTCCAATAGTTCCTCAATTGTTTCCGGCACTGCGACACGTAGGTAAGGCCGAAGGGCCGGTTTTAACAGTTCTATCATTACGGGAATGCTGGCTCCCACTGACTGTTCGGTGTCCAATCGGCGTATCAGTTGTATCTTCCGAAGAAGAAAGAGTTCGCCATTTTCTTTCAGTCCCTGTTTTTGCCCGTAGAGCTGTGTTTTCAAGGAGGCTCGTACATCTGCGCTATCGAATTTCTTTAACAGCCTTTCTTCAAATTCATTCCAGGAGAGCGGGAGTGAAGCGTATGGTTTCCACCATTGGTTAGCTTTCCCCTGGAGACAGTTTGTGGCTACTTTCATTAGTTCTGTTGTAGTACATCCGCTTTGCGCATGGTAGCGGGCGCACTCTGCGATGAACTCTTGGGGGTGGTCTAACTCCTCGCCCTTAAATGTTGGTGGGAGATCGACTTTTTTGGGCACAGCCATTCGTCCCAAAAGTGCCTGGAATTGTTCGTCCGTTAATGTGATCGTTGGTGCTGCTGGAGCTTGTTCTGGGCGCCACTGGGTGTTTTCTACCACTCCCAGAAGTGGTGCTGGTTGATTGGTTCCTGCTGCTGTAGCTGCTAGGTTCGCAAGGTGGTGTGCCATTTGCTGTTGGTTGTCTTCGTTGACTTCCTGTCGCACTGGGCTGGGACTTGGAGGCGGTGTCCTTTGTCCACACGGAAATGAGGGTGCGCTGTCTTCTATTATTTCCGAACTGTTCAGACTTCCTCCTTGTCGCGGTGTCCGCTGAGGTTCTTCGTTGATCCTTGGCGGAGTTGTCTCCATGTTTCCCTTCCTTCTTGACTTCACCATTGTAGTGGGCGTGGCTTCCCTCTGGTGTCCACCACAGGTTTGCCCCACGTTCCGGGCGACAATTAACAAGCCTACGTCTAAGCTCAGCGGTAGGGTTACTGCAATGGCGTCGGCGTAAGAAGGGGTGGTTGGGCGTTACCCTCAGCTAGACACTGGATTTGATTGGAACAAAGTTTATTATATTTACACATACAAATAAGCTTATAACTAGGTAACATTTATATACAGAAAAAGAAAAGATAATGGCGGATTGGCATCCGCGATTGGAAGCGGGTGTGGTCCTTCGGAGGCGGGGCCGGCGGCTTCCTCCAGTGGTTGCAGCGGCGGCGGTGGCGACTGGCGACGGGGCGGCAAGCTGAGAGCAGCGGCGGCGGCAACGTCGGCGGCAGGGCGGATCTCCTTGGCGGAGGCGGCGGCTGGCGGCTTCCTTCGGCGGTTGCAGCGGCGGCGGTGGCGACTGGCGACGGGGCGGCGAGCTGTGAGCAGCGGCGGCGGCACGTCGGCGGCAGTGCTGATCTCCTGGGCGGAGGCGGCGGTTGGCGGCTTCCTTCGGCGGTTGCAGCGGCGGCGGTGGCGACTGGCGACGGGGCGGCGGGCTGTGAGCAGCGGCGGCGGCAACGTCGGCGGCAGTGCTGATCTCCTTTGGCGGAGGCGGCGGCTGGCGGCTTCCTTCGGCGGTTGCAGCGGCGGCGGTGGCGACTGGCGACGGGGCGGCGGGCTGTGAGCAGCGGCGGCGGCAACGTCGGCGGCAGTGCTGATCTCCTGGGCGGAGGCGGCGGCTGGCGGCTTCCTTCTGCGGTTGCAGCAGCGGCGGCGGCAACGTCGGCGGCAGTGCGGATCTCCTGGGCGGAGGCGGCGGCTGGCGAAAGTGGCTTTCCAAAGACGGCAGGCAGCAGAGTCCAATGCGTAGGATTGGCTCTAAGTCCACGAGGGTGATAGGCTCTGGAGAGGCTGGAGCTGCTAGCTGGTCCTGGAAGCTGAAGTGGCTCGAATCCCCAGTCCCACGAAGACGGCAGACAGCTAAGTCCAGTGAAATGGATCGGCTCTAAGTCCACGAAGATGCGGCAGACAGCTAAGTCCAGTGAAATGGATCGGCTCTAAGTCCACGAAGATGCGGCAGACAGCTAAGTCCAGTAGATGAAACGGCTGGTGGTCCTGGAGCTGAAGTGGCTGCTGGTGGTCCTGGTCCTGGTCTGGTATCCTTTATGTGTGATTAAAACAGAGCGCACTCTGTTTAAAGGGCGTTTTAGTGAAAAATTCTTAATTTAATCTGCAAACATTCGTGAGGCGTATTTCGCTGGCTGTCACCTTTCTTGGCCGGCCGGCTCCAATAAAGTTTTATGGTTGCAATCTTGCTGCACTTTAGAAATTCGTTGTAAGGACACTTATTTTTATGATTTTAGGGTTTTGAAAGATACTTCTGCGTAGGATCGCGGCGGTTTGTTGAACAGATGTAATAATCTTTGTTCTTCGGGCGCCTTTCGGGCGGCGTACGTTTCCTTTGTCTTTATTCGATCTGTTTAACGGTTCATATCAAGGTTGTAGCCAATCACAAAATTCATTCTTATTATTAAATGACTTTTGAAGTTAACAGCTGTCACAAATGTCATAATTCTGAAACATGAACACAAGGCTCCCATTGCATAGGAGTAGATAAACTATCGTATTATATTTACGATTATGGTCATTATTCACTCAGATGACTTGCGCCACGCGCCTTCGGCTTGTGGCGCAAATGTCATCTTCGTGAATAATGGCTGTCATAATCGCTCATATAATAATATACTATTATTAAATGAGGCAATGAAAAGTAAACTAACGAGATCGAGGAAAAGTTAATTTTTAAACAAACGGTATAATGGACCAATGGAGAAGGAATTCAATGGTAATAGTACAAGAAGAAGTTGAACTGTTGAATCTACAAAATAGTCTTTTCTGGAATTGATAATGGGAAGTCTGCGTTTCATTTTTGACATTTACACCTGAACTGGATTAGAGAATGCTGTACTGAGTTTATTGTAGGTTGGTTACATCTGAATTGAATAAAAGGCATTACATTTACAGTTGGTGGACCTCATCCAACCATCGAGCTTCTTGTTGGAAGTTAGAACTATCTTGAGAGATTTGGATAAAGGGCATTGCAGTCACTGGTAGTTAATGACATCTACACTTGAGTTGGACTTGGAGGCAGTTAAAAGTAAGGTGATTCGTGCAGACCGGGAGCTTGCAGTGTTGGTGTTCACATTGAAGCTAAATAAGGAGCAATTAGGAACAACGGGTGTTGCAATTAGTTAAGGAGCTGTACTTTCATGGGTGTTCCGGAACATCTGTGAGCAGACAGCGCACGCTTGGTTCAACGACGAGGTTGATCGGAGTGGTTGGTGAAGTAGCTACAGGTATTTGTTAAAGGATATAAAAGGTAATAAGTTATAATAAAGCGAATAAGGTATTTGAAGAAACTACTTACATTTTCCATGTTTTTAAGGTGATAAAAAAAACTGTAGCAAATATGATTTCGACTGACTTTTTACTTTCATAAATTTTTGACGTTGCCAGTTGTACTAATGAACTGTCTAGTTAATAATTTTGATAATGCATGAACCTAACCTGATTTGAGAGTGGTTGTTCTACTGGAGCTAGCAAAATTAATAGACTCAGTAGTTAATAATTTATATAAAAGGGCATATAGTTTACATAAATTCATCTGAACAGAAATTTGTTTCAATCTACAGTAATATCATACAAGCTTATATAGTCTTTGTTCTACCCAACCTAGTTAAATTAAATAAACAATATATTCCATGCAGAACTTCTTGAAAATTCTCAGAGCCTATCAAAAAACAACCTCTTGCTATCATGGTCATGCCAAAACAAAAATAGTATGAAAGTCAGGAAGCTGTCAAAAACTCTACTTTGTCACCCAATTTCCAAAATTCGAAGTTAAACCTTGAAGATTTGATGTTAAAGGAGACGTCTATTTATGACTTGAAAAATAGAGTTGCATGTATATTAGAGAGAACTATAAAGTACTTGCTCTGAGCTCATTAATGATTACCTAGTTAATAAGTGGAGAAACCAAACCAATTTTGTAGCTAATTGCTATAAATTGCTAGACATTACCGTATCACTCCGACTCGTGAAGATATTACGTGTTCGGCGAATAACTGAAACTGTCTAAACAGCTGCAATGATTGTTCTTAAAATGCAATAATTATCTTGAAGAGGTCGAAAAGGTGACAAGTAACATTTTTAAATGACTTGGTGATGGAAACTTTGTCGCTTCTTGTGCTAAGCAACCTTTACAGTCTTTATCCTTCCGCCTTTTTCTCCATGTTATGTGCTTTACTATCGTCAATTGTCATACCATTTTCTCTGCAACTTTATTTTTTGCTACTCCTAATATCCTCTCGTTTAGATACATTCTGTATAATTCTCTATTAGTTCTGGTCCTGTATATTAATTCTGGTATCTTCTCTCCTATTTTCACCCCACCATCGAGTGTCTTTTTCACCTCCGTAGTATTCATTGTCCCAGCACATCTACTTCGTTTCAACATACTCATTTCCAATGTTTTACTTTTTTCACATATATTCATTATCAACGGTCCCAGGTATAGAACTACCTTTCTCTCCAAACTCCGCACTTTCCTGATGCGTTATTTTTTTCCCAGTTACCTTTTTGTAGTTTTGTAATTATTACGTAATATCAAGGCTACATTATCAGAGTAGGCCACTATGTTATAACTTGTGTACACTCAATTCTCTTTTCTGCATTACTAGGCTGAATAACACATTT